>JAQFYB010003992.1:0-17539 GCA_034694085.1 Pogonognathellus longicornis | reverse complement strand
TTTTTTTCGGATTTCGGGGGGGGGAGCAATTGCCCCCTTTGCCCCCCCTCAATACAGCCTTGCCTTCTGCTATTTTCTTTCCATATCTATATGAACAAACAATTTCCAAAAAACTGATTTTTGATTACAAGAATAACATCATCATTGACCGACGCAAGTGAATATTGAAAACTTCAATCACAACTCACATATTTAAACTAAATAAATTGTACATTCGCAAAGTTACACTACTATACTATAATCGATAATCGAAAATTTGACAGAAAGGGGTTATAGATCGCACTATGAAGCAAAATGGACAAAAAATTATATTCTGGCATATGAAAAAATGTTTGCTGAAGTAGAATCGGAGCTCTGTTTTTTGAAAAAGTCGATCAAAATGTAACGCGTTCTTATGAAGCTAAAAATAAACTCAAAATATGTGCGTTTTGGCGAACCCCTATTATCTACTTTGTACTAACCCTGAACAAGGAGCACTGCACGCACACTTTACTACATGACGCAAAATGTCTTTTGTGCATTGCAAATAAGTTTGACGACCTCTTTGCAGTAATTAAATTATTCTTTGCTTGACGTTAGTATAAACACATTAATGAATATTTCATTATCGAATTTTATTACAAGGTACAAATGTTGCGGAAAATATCATGCACTAGCACCACAATGCAATGAAGCGGTGTACTTTCTTTTATTCGTCAACCATGTTGACTTGTATTGAATTCTGTAATGTTATATCAGTTGGATAGATTTCATACGATAAAATGAGATTTTACAAGTTACTATGTATGTCAGCTGCTGGATTAAGTTCAATAAACGCATTGAAAAGAAGTCTAGTATATATACAGTTATAATATAAATTATATTAACACAAATGACGTCAGAAACTATATATGGGGGTACATGCAATCATCTGAAATCTACTGAAATCTACTGCAAATATTTAAATATATTTACAATAATTTTTTTGGTATACCTATTATGCTAGTATTAGAAGGTCTATCCCATAGGGCGAATTTCGTGTAATACAGGATTCTAAATTAAGGCTAGAGAAAACCTCCTTGCGCAAGTATTTAAAAAGGCAAATCAAATATGAAAGTATCATTTATGGAGAGTAATAATATTGTGAGCTCACGATCTCACCTCAGTAAAATAAGTAATAATAATCAGCTACAGCAAAATGAAACCCACCAAAGTTTTTGGATTTCTTTTAGTAATTGTTTTGATCACATCAACAGTAGATGCAGATTCATGTATATATTCAATTCAATTGGAGTACTTAAATAAATATTTTTATTATTAAAGTTGAAATTTCATTTATTGGTAATAATTATCATATTTATATTATTGTCAGCATGCTGGCCAACAGCCGTTGGACATTCTCAAACCGACTGTAGAAGCAGCAGGGTCTGTAGCGAGATTTGTAGGGGAGAGGGAAAGGTTGGAGGTTATTGTGGAGGCTGCAAATTTGACACATGGAGTTGCTGTTATTGTCACGGGTGTTAAAAATGCCTCGAATTAGGATTTTTCATCATCATCAAAATACATTGTGTCACTTCAGGTTTTGAACGTGTACAGAGAGCACCACGTAAGTCGTCAAATGGGGCTTTTAACACGGTTAGGTAACCTACTAAAAATTCGAATATCAATTGTATCGATGACAACAAGTCATATTTTCTGTTATTCTCAATACCTACCCTATGTGTATGAACATAACCTACTAATGTTATAATTGTGACGGCTATTACTAATGTGACGGCTTACGTGACTCTCACTGTATATATATATAAAGATTTCAATAAAATGAAATTTTGCTCATGAGTGGCTGTTATTTTTATTTGCTCTTAACGCGTTCCCTCAAAAGTTAGAAACCCTTTTACGACAGTTTTATTATTCTTTAGGTTTTTGACTATAAATGTGTTAAGGTAACTCCTATACAAATAGTATAAAGTATCCTATGTCCTACGCAATGTATGGAGTGTTTGAAAAAATAATTTTTCGTTTTTTAAGTTTTATCTAAATTAGATCTAGCTTCTGATTGGCCATTATAATTGCTATGAAAAAAAGTACATTTAATACACGTATTAAATAGATACCCTTACCACAGTTTAACGAAAATTACAACAAAAACAAATGTTCCCTCCAAAATAATATGGTAAACTAACACTACAAATTGTTAGCAATTATCATAGCCAACCTATAGCTAGATCTAATTTAGATACAAATGAAAAAATGAAAAATTATTTTAAAAAGCTGCATACTGCGCTATCTTATACTATGTTACTATGGACGATATCTTGGCGCATTGGTATATGAGCATTCCAGTGTTGTTTTAATATTTTTTTAAATACCTATATAAAATCAATTTGTATCAATAAGCTTCAGTAATAAAATCAGCACAGTTATAATTTTGTACCGTATATAAATATATTTTTTGCAACCGGGTCGCTTATTTACAGAATGTACACGGGGGGAGGGTGGGATTCATTATTTTTAGCAGGTTAGGTTACGGGGGTGTGGTGGCGGAGCCCCCACTTTGGTTTAATACTAGGATAGTATAGGTAGTATCGCAGAATTTAGTTGCACTACGTCTTAATTTATATCTACATTCTGGAAATATGCAACCGGGTGGTTTGAGCTCTGGAGGTCATCGAATAATACAAAGATCAATCAACCCGGTGAATGTTGGTGACACCATGATCAAAGTTGATCGTGCTGATCAAGGCTAGATCAAGATTAGGCTTATTTCATTAGTCATTGTGTAAATTTACAGCCAAATTGGACGAAAAGTGGGCTGAAACCCTGGCAACATTCGATGACCTCCAGAGGTCAAACGGCCCGGTAACTTTTTTTGTAACCCTACTCATCGTAAAAGTCCATAACATGATGAAGATGTGTGCAAAGTTTCAACTCAATCGGACGAAAAGTGCATGGGCCATCCATTGTGTGCTTCCACCTTTAATTGATTGTTAATAAAATAATGTTCCAGTTTTCATAATACTGGCCTAACCTGTTGGATATTTTCAAACTGACTGTAAAAACACCAGCGCATGTAACGAGATTTGCAAAGGCGATGACCAGCTTGGAGGTTATTGTAGCAACAGTCATTCTCGGCAAATAGAGTTGCTGTTACTTGTCACGGGTGTCAAAGGTCTCAAATTAAGAATTTTTCATCATTTTACTCATTGACATTGTAACTGTCTAGACTTTTAACGAATTCTTCAATTATCGATTAAATAAATAAAATATGGGCTCTTCACTTTAGCTAAAATACTAACTGTGTTTAAACTAACCAAACAGAGCATGAAAATTGTGTGTGCAGAAAATCCGGTAATTTTTATTTTTTAAGTTTTTTATTATTTCAAACATCAATTATAATATTAGGGTAAATGGCATAACAAAACAGACGGTCTATTTATAGATTGGACTTTGACGAAGGTAAATTGGAGTTATTTTTCCCGAGAGAGTGGAGCTTCCCATGTAAAACCGTTTTGGTTTCACTGTCAAATTTCAGAGATGCACTGAGTACCCAAGCTGAATTTTTGTTTTCAGTTTCACAATAAACTAATCTACATTATATATAAAATCCAGCCTGGGTATCCAGCCGTATGAAAATGCGCTCCGCAGACAAAATCAAGTTCAGGGTGAAGTAAAATAAATGCACACAAAGGTAAATAAACTGTATTGATGAATGTGTTATGATGCTATACATGATACTAGCTAAACTCATGATATGTCTGAGTAGTATGGTACAGAATGAATGCAAAATTTTTGTAGGTTATATTTTTAGCAAAACATTTAAGTGCAAGTAAGTAAGAAATAGTACATTGAATGTACGTGTTTAGTACAAGTTGGTTTAATTAAGAATCGAAATGTGTAAGTTAGCTGTAGTTACAAATATATCATGTTAATGAAAGTTGTTGAAATAAAAATCACACAACTAGTGTATAGTTATTATTGTTACCTACTATCTATACCAATTTTTTGTCACAAAACACTGCTATAATTTTTATTGATATATTATTATAATATTTTACATTGTCATAGGGCGGATGAATATTTATCAAAAACCTTTAAAATATTTATTGAATATTTACTTACAAAATGGCAAAATATTTATATAAATATTTAATATTTAGTTTAAAAATACCAAAATATGTGAACAAAGTTGCTTAAAAATGCTAAAATATTTATATCTTTGATAATATTTTACATTATTATTTAATATTTTTGGTAATATTTTTGATGATTATATAATATTTTTGGTAATATTTTTAATAATATTTTTCATTATTTTTGAATTACAAATATTAAACTTCGGAAATTCATTGAGAAACAATTATTTGTATTAAGCTAATTATTGAATAGAAATAAATATTAAGATGTTATTTTTTAATTTTAAAAAGATGCACAATTTTTTGAAGGTCCTCTTCAGTTAAAATTAACTTATTGGCCATCCTTTTTGATGCGCCTTTGGGTTGTGTGGGGTACACAACGCATAAAATTTGTTCTGGAATAACCCACGCAGAGTCCTTGTCACTAGTAAAACTGTATTGCGTCCCAACTTGTTGCGATTCTTCGGGGCTACAGAATTGTATATTTGCAAAATCTTGCTCGTGAGCGACGATTTTGCCCAGATACCATTTTTTCGCATAAACAGCTGCTACATGAATGTACTCACGTAGTTGATGACATTTGTAATTACAAATGTCATCAACTACGTGAGTACATTCATTTATATATGATATTATAGCTCGTTTGAAACTCGTGTAGATTCTTAATGGGTTCGGCCACTTTCTGGCTTTGTCAGGACATAACAAACCGTTTCTATGTTGTTAAATGGAGAGCCAACAAGACCAACAAGAAATCATTCGATGGCAAATATATCACGCAAAGGAAAGGAAATATCGATTTGCGGTTTTATCAAGGCTGAAATTAGAAGACATTTTTTTAGTTCTTCGACCGACTTCACTCAAGCTTGAAGAGTTCATTCTAAAGTAATTTTAAACCACAACAATTGTAAATCCATTTACTCTCGAAAAATGTTTAGTAAAATGTTTTTAATAATTCTTTTCTTTTCTTATACATCAAGTGAATCCATTAAATATTTTCCAGTTGATTTAAAATTGAATTATTTCGAAGAATGTGACTTTCATGTACTATCCGAACACAGTGACATTTTTCTGGAACCGTTTCTGCATTCGAATCAACATTTTCAACCATGGACTATTATTACCTACGGGGGACCAGGAGGACGTTATTGGAACCGTTATTGGAATATTAATTATGCACAAAACATAGAGCCAAAAATGATCATTAAAGAAAGATGTGACATCAATGTAGTCTTCAACCCTGGAGAGGTATTTATTTTGAGTTTTTAGAGTTTTCGGCGATTGAATTAGCTTAAATAATTATCATTGGTCGTCAGAAATTGTTTTGGTGACTGGTCAGATTCGCTCATACTTATTTTTAATTAATCTTTAAATTAAGTGATAATATCTGTAAAATAAAGAATAGCCCACGAAATGATGAATCACAAAATGCCTTTCAAAAAGGAATTTTTTAATGAAATTGCCGTTAAGTGAATTAATAAAAATCCTCTATGACTAATTTCGTAGTTGTAATAATATCCTTTAATATTTTTATAAATTACCTAAGTTTTTATTGAGAAATACGTAAAGTCATTTAGGTAAACTTAAAATATATTTATTTGTATTGATTACTAGTATTATTCTAGTGAGAGTTCTTTTGCAAAGCCTGATAATCTATGCTCGTATTAATACATTGGTCGTGGCCTTTGGTCTTCCATTTTTTCTACCAGGTCTAAAATAGTATTATTCACTAATCCATTTTTGCCTGTATTTGTATTCTTCATACATGGAATGCCTTCCATAGACTGATAGCCCCGCTAGGAGACCTCTGGCGGCGACCGACAATAATTATTAATTTGAAAAAAATTTGTAAGATAGAGAGCGCAGTACTCAACACATTATAAATGGACGAAACTCACTAATATTTTGTCCAGTAAATATAATTAAGGTATTTCCTTTGGATGATGACGTTTAATTGAATTTTTTTTTCGTGGCATACACAATATTATTATGTTTATACATACAAAAATACATAAAAAGTTGACCATTAAATCTTGATTAAATTCAAATATTGCATTCAAAAATTATAACCCCAGGGACAACATACATTGCGTTTCTGTTCACGACATCCTGGCTAAAATTCTTTCCCCAAAAAAGGTGTAGGATAGAGAGCGCGGTACTCAACACATTACAAATGGACTAAACTAACTAATTTTGTCCCGTGAATATAATAAAGGTCTTTCATATATACTAAAAGCAATTCAAATTTCTGTTTTTTTAAAGCGCTATTAGTTATTTGTTTTTCCATTTTCTAAGGGTATGAAGAACTCTTAGAGGCGCAGTCCTTTTTCTAAAGGCTATGAGCTATCAACCTATAAAAATGTATCGAAGGAAGTTTACTGCATATTTAATGCTTTTTTATAGGTAAGGTTTAGCGACTCGATGAACAACTTCAGAGGAAAAAGAGAATTTAGTCAATTTATTATTCTCCTCCGTGGCGAGTTTGATGCTATTTCCACTGTTGAACGTATTCAAACATTCAGATATTTGACACAATATTATGACGGAAAAATAGTTGTTGTAAATATTGACTTGAACTTGAAGATGGAAATGCTCATTAGACCAAAATTTAGTCATTTCTTTGTAAGAATCAAAGGTCGAGATACTCATTCTTCCAATTGGGTGTCAATGTGGAAAAGAAAAGTCACTCGCCCTCTCATTCTATACCACCGAGTTGTACTTGACAACATTTACAATGACGAATGCAAATCGATTCATTTTAATATTCCGTTAAAACACCTGGAATGTCGATATGAACATTATGTGGTGACATTTCTAGCGGAAAAATATAATTTCACACCAATATATTATGTGAATACTGAGATCATCAACGCAAATGAGTTTGAAAATAAGTTTTGGGATTTTGAATTGCGCCTTCCAGGACCGCAGTTGGAATTTAAATTTGACCTGAAAGAAGTAATGATAGAAATGAGTTCTTATTACGTAATGTATTGCTATGCAAAGGGAGAAGTTACATTGTACCCCTTTTGGGAATGGGTTCAGATGGGTTTTGACAAGAAGACATACATTTTAATTTTTGCCTGTTACTTGTTTCTCACTGCATATGCGTACTTGTACAAGGCCATCCCTGGAAAATGTCAGAAAAAGAAAAGTCATTCTTTTTCCAGGTTGACAGGAATTTTTATTCTTTTCCGCCAGGATCACACTCCAGTGTTAAAGAAAATTGTTTTGCTGTTTGCATTTGCTGGTTGGCTTTTGTCCATTTATTACGAGTGTTATGTCAAGTCAGAAGCGACAATTCCTTTGCAATTTCAGTCTTTTCATGATTTCTCTCAGCTCATCGACCCAAAATTTAATTATCTTGCGCATAAAACCTGTCCTTCCAATAAAATCAAATATTTTTTGAAATACTACAACCAAACCGAAGACATATATATTTCTGCATCTAAGGGATGGAATGACGAAACTGTCTATCAAAGAAATTGGCTAAATCAACAAAAATATTTTTCAGTAATTTCTGAAAGTGAATTCAAGTCATCACAACTGAATCGAATGAATTGTTACATGTTATCAAAACCATTTCTCCTCCAAAGTGTATATTGGACATTCTCACAGCGTTTCCAGAGTATTTACCAAAGCACTACCTGCGAATATGATGTCTTCAGGGATAATGGAATTATTCAAACAAACTTCACTTCGCTCGACATCCCAAAATATGCTGTTGAAGAGAGCTGAAATATTTGAGTACAGAGTGAGATTGGCGCCAGTGATGAACCTCTACCTGATAATGCGCTCCGCGTTTGTCGTTCCTCTCGTTTTATATCTCGGAAGTTTCTTGACATTTTTTCTTGAACTGTGTCTTGGCCACCAGCAATCCATTCTACGTTATGCGCACCTGCTTATGATACAATTAGGACACATTTATGAATGTACTTTCCCCTGGCTTAGTTTTTCGTTCCGTGAAAATTAAAGAGTTGAGTCCGCGGAAAAGCAATATAATATCTAGCAATGCATTGTTTGAATGAAAATTTAAGAATGTCAAAATAATTTTAACCCCACGACGTTGGTCTATAAGCGTAAGATGTGTGAAGTGAATACGTGTGTGCCTAACATCAATAATAATAGCACATTTGTAATTGCAGTTGTTGGAAGATGCTGATTATTATGGTAATCAAGGTATGCACTATATAAGTAACTCCTTGTATGGCACATGGCAGTCACAATCTATTTTAATGAATCATTTCCTTTTTTCAAATATTACAAATTATGTTTTCATTCTGGATTTTTGCGGAGAATAAAATCAGACTTTGAGATTCACTGGGCTTGTTATCTTCTCATTATTATGGATTTCTACTCTGTAAAATTACTTGAATATATATAAGGAGATTTGGTTTCTGTATTCAAAGAAAGACACATACATTTACCAATTGAAATAAAGTTGAAATATGTAAGATATTTGTTCTATTTTAAACTTTGGTATTTCTTTGAATTGAGCTTGCTTGATTTCTAAGAAATGCTTTGTTCCTCCTAGAAACAATTTTGAAAGCTTTATTTGGATTAGCGAGAGAGTCTGCTGCAATGGAACAATGATTTATCCATAACAGAAGAACAAACGTGAGATCATGTATTGCAAAGCAATGCCACTGCACTATGATATGTCTAAAGCTTCAACAAAATGTATTATTGCATCTTTTAACATCAATTCTTTCATTAACATGCAACCACCGTCAACATTGAATTTATGTTCTCAGCCCAGCTTCGCTTAAATAAATTACGTCATCCGTTATTTATTAACAAATTAAAGTGTCTACAGCTTTCAAGAGGGATCACGTAGTAGTGAAGTACAGTGCAAGTTTAAGTTCAAAACGACCCAGAAAACACTTGGGCATATTGCCAAATTGTCGGCCAAGCAATGCTAACATTAAGATTTTGTTAATATTGCACGGCTAATGTTACGCATTGTAGGAATAGAGAGCAAGAAATTGGCAGGTATGTGGTTTGTTGCGTATAGCAGGGTTTTGGTAAGTATTATAAAATTAAATCGTACGTTCTTCATCCTTTTAATAGTTCCCACAGCTAATATTTACAGCGTATGAATAGTGTGTGTTGATAAACACAATAATTAAAATTAGCTATCTAATTGCCTGTATAAATATATACTAATTAGTTTTCCTATTGTTTAAAAACGCATTTAATTAAAACATAATTGTAGTTTTTATCCGCACAGATTTTGCCGTTTGTATAATAACCAACCGGAACATTGACTGATGTCTTTGTCTCTTAGTTCTTGGTAAATACAGTTACATCACGATTTAGCTATGTTTATTTCAATGGTGCACAAACCTCAAACCAATTGTCACCTATAAAAGTGTTACAGATGCTCTTTGCTACTTTAGTTGCGATTTTGATTCGGCCACACACATACGCAAGTAAGTTTTAATACTTGCGTGCAAGTGTAGAATTTAATTTGTAAATTACACTTATTAATTTTAATTCAAGTATCCAATTTTATTGGTTTAAAAATATTTTACACATTTTGCATTCACGTATTGAATCGTTTTTGAATAAAATTGAAAACCATGGGTGACGAATCAGATTCAGAGGCAGAAATAGAGTGGAAGTTTAAAAGAGACTACGATTATTGGAGAAATGGAGGCATGAAAAAGGACATCGACTACTGTAGAGATAACTGGAAACGAAAGACAAACGTTGGGGGAAAGTTTATGTACTTAAAAGAAAGCAGGGGCACATTAGCCAAGAGCAACTCTTTGAAAATGGGTCTGTTGTCTGCAGGCGTTCAAGACGGTATTTACGAAAACGATTTAAGTGTAGGTTGCGCAAAGATAGGCGTTACTGAGGAATACGAAACAGATTTTCAAGTTGGGGTTGAGGCTGAGGTATCTGTTCTTAGCGGTGGGCATCGCATTGGTCCATGTGAGGTGAAAGCAAAAGTTCTCGAAGCTTCATGCAAAGCAAGCGTAGGAAGAAAAACAGAAGCAATGGTAAGTAAATAAATAAACTATTACGAACGATAATAAAGAGATTGCGAGAATTCACACTTCTACGTTGACGTTGGGATATTTTTGACAAAATTACTTACGCTTACCAATTACGGAGGTTCATCCATGACATATGGACTGCCAAACAGACATAAGCGCAGGGTATTGACATTACCTAAATAGCTTATCCAGATTTAGTACCATTTGAATATACCTTCCGATAAACTTGTACATATATTTTTGGTCTATACTACCTTAATTTATAAAGCAATTGAATAATTGATTCAACATAGGTATATTTACTGTTTTAAGTTTTTGTTTCAGGTTAAAGCGGATTTAATGTCTGTATCAGGGCGGGCTGGCCCTTTGTCTGCAACATTGGGTATTAAATTAGACACTGGCGCGAGTGTTGGAGTGGATGGAGTCGAAGCTTATTTTGCCGGTTCAGGAGCCAGAATTACTGGGGATGAATGGAGCGTCTCTTTACTTGGTTCCAGTGTGTCTATTCCACCTATTTGGAAGTGGTTTGACTAAAATTAAATCTAAATTCGTCCGTCATAAAAACGGTTTCTGCAATCAATGCAAAATATATTATTGGCTGGAATAAATATATGGCGTAATATCATGCAAGATTAATCCTTGTTAAAGTCCACCTTTTTTATTTGTATGAAGTGACATTATGGGTCTAGAGATATAGGATTAAATATTTCATAGAATATACTTCATCTTTAATACTAAAAATTAGAACATAATGTAAAAATGCTTACGCCTTAAAGCGATTTGTCTCATAAACCCAAGGCTGCAAGTTTACTAAAGGACTACAATTGTAGTTGGCTTAGACCTAATGCATGGATAACGACTACAAATACATCCACACTCTTAATAATTTTTCTTTTAAAGTTAAATACAAATAAAATAAAAAATAAAATAAAGTTGAAGATAAAACTCATGCGTATTTCAGAATTGTACCTGAGTGAACGAGAGCATCAGAAAATGAGTCATATAGAAATACTCCTATTGTTGTTGTTTGTTGGAATCGTTGCAATGCCAGTAGCTCCCAGTAGCGTGATATGGATACTCCCAGGCGAATATTTAAACATGACTTCCTTGCTGAAACGAGAAAGTCCATTCTTTTGGTTGTACTCATTTCCATTAAGGCTTAATTTTAACTGGCCCAAGTTTTCAATGAAATCTGCCCAATTTTTTGAAACAAGAGCATGGTTTTGAATTTTGCCCAATCCGAAATAATTGGTAGCCCAATGTTTATTTGATATTGACCAATTATTTATTATGATATTAATTGTATGTATATATTAATTAAATATAATTTAATACATAATATTATTAGAAAGTATAACTATAAATTTTTTGTAATTCATTACCTCTATATATTCATAGTCATTCCACGAGCAAGCAACGATACCAGCCAGGATCTATCTCAAGAAAACGGGAGGAGCTTGAAGATGGGACGACTTCAAATTTGGACTGACCTGGTTTCCACTAACCGAGCTACAAATAAATTTCAGACTTGATATAAAAATTTTGTAGCACAGTGGTAAAACCGCCAATTGGTTGGTTAGTAACCGAAAACCGACTGACAGTTTCGTAATTTGTGAATTTCAAGATGGCGTAAGATTGGGGGTAAAAACCCAACTTCTATATTTATTGTCCTAAAATTAGGGAAATTAAAACTAAAGTCAACAAGGCAATTAGTAACTAAATGATAGTTTCCAAATTTTAATTTTCTTAATTTTAGGACAATAACTATAGAAGTTGGGTTTTTACCACCACCCCCAATCTTACGCCATCTTGAAATTCACTAATTTCGAAACTACTAACCAACCAATTAGCAGTTTTAACTCTGTGCTACAAATTGTATATCAAGTCTGAAATGTATGTGTTGCTCGGTTAGTGGAAACGAGGTCAGTCCAAATTTGAAGTCGTCCCAGCTCCAAGCTCCTCCCGTTTTCTTGAGATAGATCCTGGCTGGTATCAATGCTTGTCCACGAGTATATACAATGGAGATGTGATACAATTTGAGTAAAAATTCGTTAGCTGCATCAATTTAATCTAAAGAGACGGCCAGATGCATAAATGAAATCTCATTTTTATTATTGCCGTATTCCATTAAATCTTTCTTTTAAAAACTTTTCTACGCGTTTCATTAGAATAACAATACACACTAACAAGTGTTCATTCTCCATGGGTAAAGTGCAATTCCAAATGGGTGAAAATTGTGATTTTTGTCAGATGAGCCTATGTATACACAATGAGGTGTGTATTTTGTTGCTTCGCTAATTTAGGACTGGTATTAGCCTTTGGAGTTCTAATGGGTTGTAACATAAAACTCTTCCTCAATGAAATCATGTAAGATGTTTTAGATACATGCACTGACTTTTACAATACAGATACTAGTACACAGTACACATATATAGTGTGTTCCCCCAGTATGGGTTCGTGTTTATAATACATGGTACTTTCATTAATTTGAACTCAACACATGCTCCATTTACGTTATTAGGTTCTACCACCGTATCCGAGCCAAGGAATCCTTGTCTGACAGCGTCAAGGGCGTATCTAGGATTCCATTTCGGAGGGGGCAAAATATAACGCGATGCACAAAACTGTTTGAAATTTTTTCCCGATTTCGGGGGGGGGGGGAGCAACTGCCTCCTTTGCTCCTCCCTTAAATACAACCTTGGACAGCGTAGCGGTGTTTGAAACCACCATGTAAAACCAGTCGATCAAATACGGGGGACACAATGTATTTAATAGAAATGAAAGATCTGAGTTGCAAACAAATAATTTAAATATAAAGAGAAATATACAAATATTTTTATGTGGGATTCCACACTTTCTTTAACCTAAATTCATTTATATGTTCATTCCATGTATATATACTTACAGGAGAATGCGAGTTTTATAATTATTGTAACATTGCCATGAGGTACATGTAAATTCACAATTTGCTACATTCTGATATAAGCATCGTTTCTTAACTTAATTGCGCTTTTAGATATAAAGCCATTTATCCTTCAAGAATATATTCAAGGATAGGAAGGCAAGGCTTCCAGTGAGTTCCATTTGTCGGTGAAGTAATATACATTTGTATATAACTTTTGTAGGCTTAAAGCAGGTGTTTTATAACTTCTGGTTCTGGAACGTTATTGGATCACGAATAATTTTTCGGGCCTTCAATTTCTGAGTTTTGTATTTCGTATAAGCAATTTGTATACAGTATTTTAATCTCTCAGTTACAGTTAACAAATTTGCTCAGCATAAACATCAGCCATAAATACAATGTAATCTTTATTATATTTTAGCTTTGGCAGACAAGACACACAAATCTGGTGATGAAGTGAGGCAGTTGAAATCAATCTTCTTGATTTACAACACCATGTCGATTTTGTTGCGAGAGTGGAACCAAGCGACATCCAACGCTGTCTTGCTTCGTCAATCTTTAAAAAAAGAATAGTCTAAATTGCCAATTTTCTCTTGGTCACCGAAATCAGCAGATTGGGTTTGCCATTAACGGTACTCGCGATATTGTCCTCACTTTTCGTATCAATTGGTTGATTGACATTTCTTGTATCGGCTGCAATCGTACATGAATCTTTTCTGGCATGTATCGAATCTTGGAGACGTTCGGTTGGGCTACGTCGTACTTCTTACGAGAAAAATATTTTTGAAAGAAGGATAAAAGCTTGTGTAGCATTCAAGGTTCACATTGGAGACTACTCTTACGTTTGGAAAGGCAAAATTATAAGATATGTTTATTCCGTCAGCCAAGGCACAATGGAAGCAATTCTCACATTTAGGTGGATACTAAGTCATATTCTTCGAAATAGCTCAATTGTAAATGAATCGGAAATTATTTAAAGGCTTAGTGAATGTACAGAATAATAAAATAATTATTTTATTATACATTTTTTGAGTGTAAATGCATTTAAAATTGTAATTTTATAAAATGAATTGATCAAGCTTGAAGTCGACAATAACTTAACACACATCAAGTAAAAAATAAGTTCTGAAATTTCATTAATACGTATTTGTTTGTTAAATTGTTTTCCACATCGATGCAAATGGCGCTTTTTGGTGCAGATTTTGTGAAGTGCCTAGAACTAGTAATATTTAAGTGTTGAAACCATGGTTATCCGAATACCACTCTCAACTGCAAAATCTTGTTGTTTACCGGTTTCAGAGAGTAGTATTTACTCAAATATCTACCCCAAGCATAAATTGTAGTTTTAGATTCCGTAAAGACACAATAACGTAACACACATAAAGCAAAAAATAAGTTGTACAATGTAAGTAATACATTTGTTTGTCAAATTATTTTACACGTCGATGCAAATGGCGTGTATTTTGGAGTAGATTTTGTATATTGCGTAGTTAATCATTTTCATCAGTAATAATTAAATGATTTTTTGTGTCTTACCTGGACAAGGTGTGAACCCGACACCGAGGATTGTGTGATTAATCAATAAATTTGGTTTAACAATTCAAAGTTTCAAATCAGCCTCAATGATTTGTACATATATCTTGATATATATATATATATATATATATATATATATATATCATATGCCACCTTCCCCATTAGGGAGAAAAAGGGACGAGTTTCTTCATATAATAGGTCACCCTGTACAAGCTGAGACTTCATACAAACTGTGACTAATGTATATTAGAAATTCGTTTGTCTTTCGTGTGTGTTCGTAATTTGGTCAGGACAAAATAAACTAGTACAAACAGATATAATAAAGTAATCAGCACACTGTATATGAGAAGAAATCAGAGTACTATATTCATTTTATTCAGCACCTAACTTACCTCGAAATTTTTTTGCGAATTTTGTTAATATTTGGAAAATAGCGTTGAATTTAATTTTTTTTATTCTCTTTTTTTAATTCAGCACCCAAAACTACCCAGTGCCGTAGGGCCTATGGTGCAAGGTGGTGCAAATGAACCAGGCCTCGGAGTCCAGGGGGCCTCGTAGTGTAAGAAAAAACTAGAAATTTTCATTATAGTTGCATACAAAAACTCAAGTAATTGTTAGTATTATGGTTCTCATCCTATCTATATTTTTATCTTCATTCTGATCTAATCCACATTCTCATTTGCATTCTCATAACCTAAAAGAAAGTAAACCATGAGATGTACTAAGACTGTTGCATCAGAATGAACTTGAAAATTCATTTCCAAATCTACACACAGCACTTCGAATTATGCTAACGTTACCTGTTAATGTCGCATCCAGTGAGAGGTCATTTTCAAAATTAAAATTGATTAAAAACTACTTGATAAAAAGTATGGGACAGGAGAGATTGAGTAATTTGGCCATAATATCTATTGAGCAAGATAATATGGAAAGCATTGAATTTGAGCCCATAATTCAGGAGTTTGCTGGAAGCAGAGTACGTAAAGTTAATATTAAACTCTAATAAAGTCTGATAAATCTATTCCGTTCTGTTTAATTAAAAAATTAAATTATAAAAGTTAAATATTTATTTGAAATGAAAACCCGTGCCATTTCAATGTTTAATATTTAATTACTTGTTAACATCCAGAATTGATTTAAGTAATAATTTAATAAATGTACTAGTTATGCATTAGTTACGAACAATGATTTTAATGTATTTCTGAAAACATGGTGTATTGTATTATGTAAATAAAATCTTAATAAGCTTTACATGCTTATAATAATTAGTTTACTAATACATATTATTCATATTTTGCACCAGGGCCTCCAAATGCACGCTACGCACTTAAACTACCCCAAAATAAATTTTGTTGACAATTTTGGAAAGGGCGCGAATTGAAATGTTTGAAATTTGTTAAATACTTTTTTGGAATTCAGTATTCAAAACTACGTAAGTTCAATTTTTTGGACTTTAAGCTAGATAAAAACAGGTTTCTTCCAAAATGCCAAAAAGAGGTTATTTTTGTTGTAAAAAGCAAAAAATATCAAAAATTTTAGCGCTACGTACGCGCGATATTGTTACAATTTACATTGATTTTGACGTAAATTTGCGCAAATTTTACAAGAAATTGGTAAAATTTTTCGCGCTACGCGCGAAAAATTAACGTATCTAACACATGTTTATTCAAGCCCCCCCATGTGTGACCTGGATACGCCCCTGATCGCTGCTTGATACTGTACGACCATATACTATAATACTAGATGTAGATACCCTACTATTAGTGTTAGAGAATCTACACAACAGACAGACAGAATGCAAATAATGCAATACCTACCCGTTGCATTATTTGCCCCTAAAAAGTAGTTGGCACTACCTAATAAACCATTCAAGGGAGATACAAGTAAGTATCGGAAAGGATACTGTATCAACATATAAACAGTAAAAAAATTATCTGCGACTCGTCAGGTTAAATGTTTGAACGAATTTTTATTCCGTTATTGAGTTATACTGCTGAACACACAGACAGTCAGACTGAAATAGTAATCCCATAAAGCATCTCCGATACTCTCTGGTACTTAAACTTTTTCTATGTTGGGTTGAATAACTAAATGAACAGCCCATATCACCAACAAGAAATATTTGGCTGGAAAAGATATCACGCAAAGGAAAGGAAATATCGATTTGGGATTTTACTAAGGCAGTAATTAGAAGACATTGTACTTCTTCGATCGACTTCAAGCTTGAAATTCAAAAATGATTTTATAACACAAAAATTGTAAATCTATTTACTCTGAAACATGTGCATTAAAATGTTTTTAATAATTCTTTTCCTTTCGTATACATCAAGTGAATCCTTAAAATATTTTCCGGTTGATTTAAAATTGAACTATTTCGAAGGATGTGACTTTCACGTAATATCAGAACACAGTGACATTTTGTTGGAATCATTTCTGCATTCAAATCAGAATTTTCAACCATGGAATATTAAAACCTACGGGGGAGCAGGAGGAGGTGCTTGGAAGTACAATATAAATTATACACAACACATGTAGCCAAAATGGATCATGAAAGAAAGATGTGACATCAATGTAGTTTTCAATCCTGGAGAGGTATTTATTTTGATTTTTCGGTAATTGAATAAGCTTATGACTGATTATTCCAAATGCGTCAGATCTATGCATTGCCAGCAATCACTGCCATTCTGCGCATTCAGTTGCCTCACAGTCGAACCTTACTCGCCAGTGTTGTTCAGTCCAGCGAGTATTGGAATTATATGGTATTCAGAGCAGAAACTGGTTATTGGTCATCAGTTATGGCAAAAACTGATGACCAATAGCCGGTTTATGCCATTTTTGCCATAACTGATGAGCAATAACCAATTTATGCAATTTTTGCCATAACTGATGAGCAATAACCAGTTTATGCCATTTTTGCCATAACTGATGACCAATAACCAGTTTATGCCATTTTTGCCATAACTGATGACCAATAACCAGTTTATGCCATTTTT
>JAQFYB010003991.1:0-17540 GCA_034694085.1 Pogonognathellus longicornis | reverse complement strand
TGTTCTATGAAATTGGTAAAACGTCCACAGAAAATTCATTAGATTCAATCAAACTATAGTTTACCCATCAATCATCTTATACCTATCTTGACGCACATAATATGCAGCTTAAGTAGTTTCAAGCTATTTCTTATAATTTCATTCGTTTGTATTGATTAAACTGTAATACCTACGTGTTATAATGTTCACAGGAAAGGTATTTATTAGCCATAAAACTTGATCTCGGCTCCAATTCTCAGATCCTCGAAGGTCATTAATCATGCCTAGGTCGCATGATTAATTCCAATTCTATATTTCTGTATAGGTACCTGCGTTTTGCAATTATTAAGATCTGAACTTGAACCGCGTACTTGCAATGTAATGCTTGTCTGTTTATTTTTTATTCTATAGGTATACTACGTATTTAGTATTTACGTATACATTCATTCAATTAACTACTAATAAATAATGTTAAATTGTTACTCATATTCCTATTCGTTATATTCATCGTAGTATTATATTCCGTTCGTTTAGGCTTCACGGATAAGGGTAAAAAAACAACTGTACGTAATTACTTCTGTATGACATAACATTATTGTATCAATGCAATCACATGTAGTAGTACCCTTTCAGGAAGGACTAAGGACCCTACTACATGAACTATATCAACATGAAACTACTTTTGCGAATGTATTTTATTATTAATTATACACATGGATAAGCCAATATTCACACCACAGGCACAGCTTGACAGTTCATCCTTCTTTCTGTAATTAATAATACCTAATACCCATTACTATTAACCTACAAATAAATTTATTTCATGTTATGTATTTCCGCATAATACTGTTCCAAAACGCCAAGGAAGCAACTAATGTGAGTATTTGTACTTCATTGTCCTCATAGCTTTACCTAAAACTAAAACATTGTATCAATTCCAACCATAAATATAACACTTGTTGCAAAGCTAAATCCAATTAGGAATACCTAAGCACATATCGGCGAATATTCATAAAAGTAGTTCACCATACATGAATGAGAATAATATGGATTCATAATATTTTATTAGCCTAAAGTGAAACACATCTCACAGCATTTTGGCTTCTGTATAGTGATTCTTCAATAATTAATTGTTTTGATCAATGGAATGTGTAAAAAATTAGATATTATTATGTATAAACCCAATAGTTTCAATAAAACCTTGAGGAAACTTTTATATCTTGTCAAGGACAAAGAAATCCAGGTAAACATTTACTATTTATTTATTGGTATCCATTGTTTAAAAGTTTTCAAAGACAGCGAGAGATTAATTGTTAACGTAAATAGAGATTAAGGGGAAACAAACTTTTAGTCACCTAAAAATATAGGACTTATAATGTCCTTAAGGAAATAAAATGCTTAATTATCGGTATATTGCTAATTTACAATACTCAATACTAGCATTTAATAAACTTTCCCCTTGGACAGTCCAGCGTATGGCATTTTTGTTTCAACTGGTTCAAATCAAATCAAATCAAATCTTTATTGTCAAACACTCATCAGTTCAAGCCGAACTGGTTTCCAAGAGAGGACATAACACAAATCAACTTGCTAAAGCAATAGGTACATACTTACATACTACATACATAGTCCAAGCATGATAATGCATACAATTCATGATAAATTTTTGTAATGTCACTGGTATCGTCAGAATATAGGACACATCACAAGGATAGCAATAGCACACATAACTGTATAAACATAAATATCGCATATAAATACATGTTGTAATACGTATCCCAAGTAAACTATAATAAAAGAAGCTTTGGTACTTTACATTGAAATCCTGTTTAGCTACGCTGTAAAAACTTTCCTTACTCCACTTACTGTTAATCCCGTGCAGTTCTAACCTAATTCCGCTAATTGTCTCCAAAGATTATTCTCATCAATTGAGATCTCTTAAGGACACCCAAACAAAATTAGGCAACTCTATGCAGCAAGGTGTTTTGCAGTGAATAAAACATGTAGTTGGCAAAAAGCATCGTTTTCTGCGCAGTAATTATTAGCCGGAGACAATTGTATAGCCACATTAAACAAGATTGCAACATGTCCATTTATAAGATATGGCTTATGATTATGCTTATGAATTTTACATTACAAAGACGACAAACTCCTAAAATGTTTGAGAGTCATGTCGGAGCAAAAGTTTGAGCTTAATTCAGCAGTGACAAAAGTTAATGGACAGCATGTATTCATATCGTGTAAAGTGTAAAGTAACGCTATGCCATTACGCTCACAACTCAGAACTCTACTCATTCATATTTATATAATCATTTAATTTAACAAATTACCGCAAGAGATCTTGACTCTACCCTGCATTTTCACTATTTCAAAACACTTCAGCCATTTTTTGGTAATTGTGGCATTTAGTGCTACGTAATAATAACCATGCCTTATAAATACTTCCTCACTCAAGTAAAAATGTTATTTGCTGGTGCACAAATAGTATACTTGTACATACACACACACAGTAGGTGTTATAATCGAATGACATAACAGGTCGAGTAAAATCGCATGTTTATTTCCTATTTGTGTTTTCAGACTATTTTAATTACCAACTCTTAAAAAGTATGACTACCTAGTACTAGAATCATATGGCTATATGCAAAATCATAGTAGTTTTATTTTACGTCTACTACTAACAATAAGCAGATATGATATTTAATGACAAAACCCCTATTTGAAACTTCGAAGCTTTATAAACATACTACTAGTAATTTGTAAGCGTACTGTACAAAAACCATTGCATAAAGAGAAAAACAGATTTGTTACACGCTTTATCATTATTGCTGGCATTATCCATATTATAAACGTTTATACAAAGCTTATAATCCGATATTATAAAATATGCATCGGATGTGGTGGCTTGTCTGGTGCAAAGGTGCAATGTCTGTCAAATTTCAGTTAGGTACGTAACAAGCAGCAGGTACTGTTACTCCTGCACTATATACCTATCTAGGTGTACTGATACTCTTATAACAACGAACAAGTATTACTCACAATCACAAAGCTAAAGAGTTAAAAATATCACAGGAATAACAAGAAGCGAAAGCAAAAGCTTTTATGCATAATTTGCAGATTGTGAAAAGTTGCAAATATTTTATAATACAAATATGCCTTGCTATTGTTGGTTATAAATTCAAATTCAATGTACTATACACAGAATGCATACAAATTCTCTGTAATATCACAATACTTTATTACAGTAATTAACATTACGTATAGCTACATACAGATCTGTAGATTAAAACAAGCAACAACACTGAATCTAAAGATAATTAATGTGAATAAGATACTAAAGATTACATGCAGAAAAACTACTTTTAGCTGCAATTTATAGTAAACTACATTTTTACCGTTGTCTCAAGGTTTCCTCATTTCCAGTTTTGAGTCTAGTACTAGTATGTCTGATTGATGACTGCCTCCTTATAGACTTATCCTCAAAACAACCCATATCAATTAAAAAACAAAAGACACTAAAAATTGTTTTGGAATCAGATTTACAAATATCAGCATATTTAGGGGCAGATTTTATAGGCAATTGAAATCCGAGAGTATGAATAAGAAATCGGTACTTTCTGACTTCATTATCATTACTATATGATGTCATGATGTGTTATTAAATGGCAGTTATAAAGCAATCTATAAAATTATAAATCTATGACCAATACTGGATTAGTTGACTTAACGTAAAGACAGGATAAACCGATCTTCTAGTATGAATGCCTGTTGCGCAGGTATGTTTTATAGAAATGTGCTGAAGTTGCAGGTGGTCCTTGTCATACTAAACTTGTAGATAGCAAATACTTGCTCCTACTTGTGTCATTTACTCTGAAATACTTGCTAACACTAATGCATAAGTTCCGTCGACCCCCACAGAAACTTTTATGTGTCATGTCGAGTTTTTTTGGTGTTTTTATACAAAAAAAGTGTTTACACGATGATACTATATATTAATAAAGGATGATTTGATTAGGTACAATGATGACAAACTTTTGTGTGTAAATACCAAATGATAGTGCAAGTAGTACTGTGTTTCTTGCTGTAGTAACATAAGTAAAGGGAAAGGTACCTACCTATGGAATTACATTATGTACGTAGTAATAATAGTATCACCATCACCCCTTTAGATAAAACCTTAAGAGAGATGTAGCAATCCCTGCTGTTGTTTGTAATGTTGGTGTGATGTATTCATCTGTTAGTAATATTATTACGATCCTTGTGCGTAACAATTATTCTTTCTCCTTCATCTCGTCTCATCTCGCTAGAATATGGTGCTATGCTTAGCATTTTTGACTGAATTAATACAGTTACACTTAATAAGTCCACAAGTACATTTATATGGCTATAGCACATTTACACTCACACAGGTTGTATATAACAATGCAGATATAATCGTTATTGGCAATTCTGTCATTTATACTGCCGTACCCTGCCTTTAGATGTTTAGTCAAAGGTTGGACTTGCTTCACTGAGTTACAACAAATGATTTCTCTCTTCTCCCCGATCACAGTTACAGTCAATTAGCTCTGTGAGCCAGACACCTTATTTCATATTCAATTCCCCATTGTCATTTAAATTGAGCTGATAAAGCGCATTACACACCTGTCAATTCCTATTTACTTGGGTGATTAAGGGCAGAAATCAATTACAATACATTTGAAATTATTTATTTACCTTGCCCTTGTGCATCAGTGATTTTGTTTTCTTAATTTTAACTATAATTTAGGAGATTAACAAAGTAAGAAAAAAAAGCTAAAGCATCATCACAACTTTTTAAATTGCTGAACAATGATTCTAAAAAGCATTACATTGTGCATCCAGGTCCTGTTCCACTGGTGATGTTATCATTGAGACTACAATTCTTACCTTTTTCGTTCGGGTCATAATAACAAATTACGTATTGGTGGAAACGTTGAGTCACTTTGAGACTTTCCAGTCATAGGGATTTGTATTTCTACTATTCTACTTGTAAAGTGTTGTATGATATAAATCAGTTACCATAAAATATTATACGTGTACCTGTACTGAAAGTATACATACGTAAATAGTTACATAAAATATAGCTACATAATTAGCTTCATATTACATTTAGGGACTGAGCATGATGACATAATAATTATGCCATACGTCAGTTGAATACATATAGAATAATTTTGATTTTTTACAAGTAAACACAATTAAGCTTTTAAATAAACGGGAGAGGTGTAGCTCCTTTTTGTATATGGGTCCCTAATAGAAATAGACGAAAAGGGTGCATGGTGCATACAGAATACTAACCATCTCCTAAAAGACATTTCTAAAGGTTGGTGCATAATACTCACAAACTATTGTTTCAAATGCAAAATGAATCTCTCACTCAAGTCTAAAATGTGGTGATAAACTGTACGATTGTTTCTCATACATAACATTATTATTATTTCCTTTAGATCTGGCTGAAGACTACATCAGTGCAGAGTCTCTACGCAAACAAATTCAATAGTTGTTAGATTTACAAGGAGCTGAAAGGAAATTCATCAGAATATTTCGACACGAGTCCAAGTGTTGAAAAAGACAGAATCTTCAATAAGCAACTAATTTAATTACTAACTCCTTGTTAAAAGAGAGCGTTCTAACAACTCTGTCAAAATTCCGTGGTTTAACAAAGGAAGTTTTACCATCCCTGACACTCCAACGTCAGTCGAGTTGGGAACTCGAAGCACACCTGGATCATTAGCGATCAGCCAGGATAACGTTATTGCTGCCATTCGTGATTCACTGAAAAGAGACGAGGACACCCAGGCAATTATGGCTGATAATAATGGTAATATTGGAAATTCCTCATCACCTTCTCGATTTCGGGTTAATCGGATAAACTCAACACAACTTAATTCTCCTCCTACTGTTTTCGGTGGGGAAACTATTCCTGATATTCCTGAAGATGGTGCATTGGAGCTTACTTGTCCTCCTACTGCTAATGGTGGAACGGGTCCTCCGCCAACCTTCACAATTCCTAACCAGTTCATGCAACCCAGAAGATCATCGCTGGCTCAAGGACTTGGTGGTGGACGTAAAAAAAGTGTCAGTTTACCCAAGGAGTTCGATTTAATCGAGGATCATAATGCCACTGTTTATGGAAAAAATTTCGCCTACTACACTCGAGAGGCCCTCCCTAAGATGGATAATTACAAAGCGCTATCTTCTATAACGGAAAGTCCCCTGAGACCAACGCTGGATGAGTTAAGAAGTGAAGCTATGTATTCAAAGGTAAAAAACGTCTGTTTATTCTGTGAAAAATGCAAAAAATACGAAAAATATATTTGTAGTTCTTGGTTGCATGAATGGTTTCGAAAAAAATGAAAGTTCACACGTTTGAAATAATTGTATTATGTAAATTGTAAATGATTACAGAAAGAAGCTCACGTTGAAGAAGTTGTGAGTGGTGCATCTAAATTTGGATGGATCGAAGGTGTCCTTGTTCGGTGTCTTTTGAATATTTGGGGAGTCATGTTGTTTCTGCGATTGTCCTGGGTTGTAGCTCAGGCTGGTATAGGTAAAGATACAAACATAATTATTCTTAAATCAGTTCAAGAGAAAGTGATAATTAGTTGTATTTAAATAAGAACAAGCATTTGTAATGTACACATTACAGGTTTGGCTATTGTGATTATATGTTTATCGGCAACGGTGACGACTTTAACAGCTCTTTCCATGTCAGCAATTAGCACCAATGGTCAAATTAAAGGAGGAGGAATTTACTACATGATTTCAAGAGCGCTAGGTCCAGAATTCGGAGGAGCTGTAGGGGCCATCTTCTCATTTGCAAATGCCACAGCCGTGGCTATGCACACAGTCGGATTTGCAGAGTCTCTCAACGATTTGCTGAAAACACTCGAAGTGCGTTCAGTTCATATAACAAGCAATAAAAATGGAATCTATCGTTTCTATCATCATTTTCATGATTTTATAGTTACCTAACTAATAATGAGCCAAAAATAGAATAATTCTAAATGCACAAATCTAAATGCTACACAAATCACAACCCTCTATTATTCTAGCTAGATTTATTTATTAATTATATGTACCCATATACGATGCACTTATTATTCACGCTTGACGCTTTCAGATTAATAGCATTTAATATTTAACGACGAAATGAAAGAGAAAAAACTGCAATGTTTCAATAACATATTTAAAATTAATCCAACTACAGGTGAAGATCGTGGACAACGCCCAGAACGATATACGAATCGTAGGAACCATCGCTCTCATTGTAATGCAGTCTATAATCATCATTGGCACAGAATGGGAGTCCAAGGTTCGCAAACTTAATCACTTGGCTTGGCTTAAGCAGCAAATAATTTTGTACATGATTTACTTTTACTTGCATTGTAAACATACAGCCATAAGATAAAACACTGACTCGTGTGCTAAGTGAACTTTAAATACCACTAAGGCCATGTTATTTATGTCTGCAAAAAATAGGCGCAAATTGTTCTCCTTATTATTCTACTAATCGCCATTGCTGATTTCATCATCGGAGCATTTATTGGACCTATGGATGCAGATGAAGTTTCCAGAGGATTTGTATACTTTAATTGTACGTGAATATTTAGAAACGCCCCATTTATATCTACATGATGAAATGTAGCTTTGTTTTACAAATGAATGCAATGTTTTTGCAGCTACTGTGTTTGCGACAAATTTTGTTCCGAATTACCGTGAGGATGAAAGTGGAAAAATTTACAGTTTTTTCTCAATCTTTGCCATTTTCTTCCCAGCTGCCACTGGAATTACTGCCGGAGCTAACATCTCTGGAGATTTAAAGGCAATTTAGTCATAAATTGTTTTTAAAAAGGCAAAATTCAGTTAAAAAGAAAGATGTTTTAAATTTGTAGGATCCTTCAGCTGCCATTCCTAAAGGAACATTGTTAGCTATCCTCACTACAACTGCTTCGTACATCATATTTGCCCTTCTGGCGGGTTCTGAAACCATTCGAGATGCCACAGGCCCCCCAGTATTTAATGTAACTACTAATATGACAATGTCATTGGACAATTACACAGAATCATGGGATTTCGCTCATTGCCCCGGAACTAAAGGAACATGCACGTGGGGAAGTCATAACAGTTTCCAGGTGTCCAAACATAACCAATGAAAACCTTATATAAAATATTTGGTAGACAATCAATTATCATTCATACTATTACATAATATTCATTGGTGGGCTTTTGTTCGATTTAGATTATGGAATTGATGGCCATCTTCGGACCCATTATTTATGCCGGATGCTTTGCTGCAACTTTGTCATCTGCACTTGCATGTCTTGTATCTGCTCCGAAAATCTTTCAGGCTCTGTGTAAAGACAACCTGTATCCTGGTATCGCTATATTCGGAAAAGGATTCAGAAAAAACAACGATCCCTTTTTCGCATACATTGTGGCTTTCATTATAGCCTTAGCTTTTATTCTTATCGGTAATTTTTCTTTCACTCGCTAAAAATGTTATTAATTACACATGCATGATGTTTGTCTCATTTGCACAATGCAAGTTTTGTGGTTTCAGCTGAGTTGAATGCGATTGCTCCACTAATCTCCAACTTTTACATGGCTGCGTATGCGATGGTGAACTTTTGCACTTTCCATGCATCCCTGGTTAAGCCGTTAGGGTGGCGACCTGAATTCAGGGTAATGTTGTTATTCACAATCTTTCATAATACGCAAAAACATTTACGCACACAGCTAAATCACAATAAGCTCTTTCCAGATGGTTAATGTCAAAATAATTAAACCCATTAATGTTCTAAGGTTAATTATACCTTTGCAAGCGCTTCAATGAAATACGATCAAATAGTTGATGACTACCATTTGCATATTTCTATGAGTGCAGAATAATTAGGAAGGATAATAAAACACATTTCAATAGCATGCGTATTTCTTATACACCACACGCAATCGAACCTACCTATGCCAAGCTATTGCTTATCGTTATAACATATACAGACAATACATGATATGATATAACATTCCTTTTAGTCTATATATGGAATAATATATTTTCATGTTTTTTATGCATGTTAGCTGTATGTATTACTTGAAATGTAAATCAATGAATTTTGTGTCTTTTTCGTTAGGTAATGAAATAACAGGCTGGGAGTTTCTAGTTACTATTATTATAATATTACATACATACTTCACTGAATTACACTGGGAATTAAATGTCTTTTACAGTATTACAGTACCATATCCAGTTTCATTGGATTCATCCTCTGCCTTGTCATTATGTTTTTGATGTCCTGGGTCACGGCCATAATCACAATAGGAATCCTTGTTGTGCTTTTCTTTACGCTGGTGTACCTGAAGCCTGGTATGACAGAACATGTTTTATTTTATAAAGCGAGAGATTTTTCAAATGAGAAATAAATAGATAGAAGTTCCGTCCACTTACGATAAAGTTGAGAACAACAAGCATTTTAAATCGAAATTGAATTATTTATGCTTCTTTAGATGTCAATTGGGGTTCATCTGCTCAAGCACAAAATTTCAAGAGCGCCCTCACTTCTGTCCAATCGCTTAACAACACACAAGACCATATCAAGAACTATAGACCACAAATTCTTGTTTTGAGTGGACGACCGTCTTCACGTCCAACTTTAGTAGACTTCGCATATTTACTCACCAAAAACAATTCTATGCTTGTGTGTGGTCACATTGTTCAAGTATGTGCATGAAATTATTTTTGATTTGTACAAGTGTGTGTAACTTGCAACACGGAGTCCAATGAATAATTTTACATGTTTTGATTTTTGAAGGAGCGACAGTCATATAAAGTTCGGGAGTATTTACAAACAAAAAGTACGACTTGGTTACAAAATCACAAAGTAAAGGCTTTTTACAGCATTGTTGACGATGTCGACTTTGAGGAAGGTGCTAGATGTTTAATGCAGGCCAGTGGAATTGGCAAAATGAGACCGAATATTGTCATGATGGGATTTAAATCAGATTGGATTACATGCGACACTGAAGACTTCAAGGCATATTTCAGAGTTATTCAGTAAGATACTTCTTGTACCTTTCTTGACGTAAAATTATTTTTCTTGTATTTTTTGAAGATTCCATTCATTTAATAATCTTTCTATTCTTAGTGATGTTTTGGATAACCACCTTGGTTTCTGTATTGTGAGGTTAAGGGAAGGCATGGACTACTCTAATGTTCTTAACGAAGATTCTGAGGAAATATTGCAAACTTTGACAAGATGTGACTCAAATCTGAGTAATTTGTGTGAAAATAATTAGCACTGTGCACCTGCTTGTACAGTTTACGAATAACCATAAAAATGATACATGAATCAATTAATTTCTATATTAGGTGGAGGCGAGAGCGATACACCCCAGACTTCTCCTAGAGCCGGACATGATAACCCATCATTTGAAATGGACATAAATGTGGAAACCGAATCCAAAAAGAAGAAGAAGAAGAATAAAGAGTTGGGAGCTGATCTAAGGTTGATTGCACTTTGCACTACACTGCGTGTTTTGAATGTACAGTACAGATACATCTGATTGGTTTATAAATATCAATTAATTTGTTGACATGACAGGGGCCCTGGTGGTGCTGCATTACCCAAAGCTGTAATAAATAACCTGACGCAATTTCAAAGGAAGCAACGTAAGAGTACGATCGATATTTGGTGGCTTTATGATGACGGTGGCCTTACAATGCTTCTTCCATACATTATCGCTTCAAGAAGCATTTTCTCTGGTTGTAAATTGAGAGTGTTCGCTCTGGCGAACAAAGAAAACGATTTAGAAGTCGAACAAGCAAAGTGAGATTCAAATTTTTCGTGCATTATGTAAAACTGATTTCTCGAAAGAAGAAATAACGCTTTTTCTTACACACATTTCAGTTTGGCAAGTTTGTTGTCCAAGTTCAGAATCCAATATAGTGACTTGATTATCATAACCGATGTTATGGCAAAGGCTAAGGATTCCACAAGAGAGTTCTTTGATGGTCTTGTTAAAGAATATCAAAAAAAGAATGAACATACTGTCGATGAAGGTAACATTTAGTTCGTCATTTGCATTTTACAAACACTGAACACCAAGTTAATAAATCCGTAAATTGATGTTGTAATTTTGTTTAGAAATGCTTATTGACAATTCGGAGCTGAAAGCTATGCGAGAGAAAACGAATCGTCATTTACGTCTCAGAGAATTACTTTTGGATCATTCTCGAATGGCTAATTTGATTGTGATGACTTTGCCGATTCCAAGAAGAAGTGGAATTTCTGCTCCACTTTACATGTCATGGATAGAGTGCCTTACGAGAGACATGCCTCCCTTCCTTCTTATCAGAGGCAATCAAGAATCAGTGCTCACATATTATTCTTAATGTCTTTATTAAATACTACTTTGAAATATTCAGTTTACCTACAGATTCCATATAGGTTTCACTTTAGTAACTTATTACTAGCTCGTGTCGTATTTATAAGTATAATGTAAAACCTTTCCTAATGTATCCGTCTTCTCCTTTCCTTTTAACGAATAGTTCCTGTCCATTGTGTATACTGTATATCTTCTTACATAGGTACATAAGGTAGTAAGTAAAAATATACTTTACTATTTTATCTCTAGCCTTAAATTAAAAGTAGCTGATCTAAAACTATTTAGTAAATTATTTTGTATTCTCCTCTACATAATGTATAAGAAGCTTCTTGTAATAAAAACAAGAGAATTTTGCTGAGATGCCAGTTAATAGTCACATTCAGTTATCTATCTCTTCACAATCTTGATAGAATTGTGAGTATAGATAACAAGTACCTAATTATACTTTATTATACATAATATAGGTACCTACACATTGATAAGTATTGTAAGTGTCTTGATAAAAGTGAAGTTAATTGAAGTTACGTAAGAAAGCAGTTGGAAAAAATAAATTTTAATTTTATGGTTAATCAACCCATTTAACATGATTACATGTACTAAAATGTTTTCAAAGTCATTTCAATCATATTATTAGTAGCTTAGGCATGGATTTTTTGAACAACATATTCTCACCTGTGTACTGGAATTCCAAAAATGAATGAGTTGAGGTTGCATGACAAGATTGAATTTAAATTGATCATTACCATTTAATATCTTTAGTCTTACGAGATTGTGAATAAATTACTTGACATGAACATAGAAATATTTGTACTTATGCTGTTGAATTAAATAAAAGAAACTCTTTCTCTTATCATAATTTAATCAATAATTGTAAGTAAAGGGTTTTAAAAACGACTCGATGAGTTATCATTTCTATCAAGATTGATTTAGCCATATAAAATGTACCAATAGTACTTTACCTAGGTATATAAATGTACAAGTAAATTACAGAAACGATTTCGGAATAGTACGACTCTCCTAAAAGAGATTCCGATATGCAGGATTTTGTGGTTTACTATACTTAAAATCATTGCGAATTGTAAGAAATTATGCAAATGATTATTTGTCAGTTGTGAGTGTTAACTACTTACGTACAAAATATGATAAAATTACTTACGTACATTAAAACCTAAGTACTACTTCAACATCACAGCTTTTCTGAATTTACCATTGTTACATATTTAGCACATTTACTGTAAAAGCTTGTCTTTGTTTGACTCATCCGCAAACAAATTAAAAACATTTGCATAATAATTGATTCTTAGAATTGCTCAGACAATTACTACTACTAACAAATTACTATAACACTAGTTTACAATGTACCTACAACACAATTATCTTGGCATTTATACACATGGCTTAAATTAAATCAGAAAGCATATTCTATGGATGGAACTAATACAATTTAATTCATTCTCTTCATAATTTGCTAACCTTATTGTAAAATGTTTCTCGGAAAACTTTTCATTTTAATTATAAATGCATTAGCCCAATGATGTGGTTATGTAAACTGGATATAACCAGCTGTAAAGTTGACTTCCCAATTGGGAAAGTACATTAGGTAATTCACAAAATGGTTCACAAAATGGTTCATACATATATCTACCCTGGCTTATCATCATTGACTGCCTGTAATTGAACAAAATACATAATGCATGCAAAACATAATAGAAACACACCTCTTTCTTTGGAAAATAACATGAGCAGTTTTAACTGGATTGGTTGCATAATGAACAGAAAGAATGAAATGATAAAGCGAATGAATGTCATTCTTTATTTCCCTAACCATACTTCATAAAATATGTTTCTATTTACTCGAGGAGAATTGATGTAACAAATCAAATTTGGTTTAACCTGATTTAAACTGCTTATATAGTCACCACCACAAGAACCGCAATGTAAAATGAGTTGTTTGCATCTTTACAATTTAGAAATTTCATGCCAAAATGCTTTTATTCCGCAACAACTTATTGCAACTCAACTCGGCAAAAACCTTGTATACTTTTCAACTCATGATGTTGAATGAAATGAGTTTCTTTTACAAAATTAATACAGATGTTCAATTGAAGAATACTAATCGAATTCGACTGTATAGATTTAATTTTCATTAGCAACAAGGTATTAATGCATAAAGTGTTATCTTTATCTAGTACATGTATTAGCTATTATAGCCTAATTTTTTTCACTTAGCATAACAATACAATTTACAAAAGTTACCCATGTAGCTATAATGCATAGTATGAATTTTCAATACGTACAGTCGTACTGTATGTGAAGGTCATGATTAAATAGTAAATGTATTCTGAAAAAACAATTGCAAATGTTAATCACGGTAGTAGAATAATAAAATTTCTTTCAATAATGATTTACACACCTTCATGATGTGTAAACATCAGCCGTAGTAACTCCTATAAATGATTTTTTATACAGGTACATATAAGTATGTAATTGATAATAAGCTACAGTTTAGTACTCTATGTGTGCATTTCTTATTATGGCATTACGATATCAGATATGTATGTGTAACAAGCAGATTACAAAGATCTTCCTAGACCTCCACCTCTTCCTTATCCTTGTTAAGTTTTTATAGCTTTATTTACTGCATTCATTTAAAGCTACTGCCATGCTATACATTGCTTTCTTTAATATTTATATTTACAATGAGTAATTAACTTTATTTTTAGTAATGAGTAATTAATCTGTGGTGTGGCAAAAGGCAATCTTGTTATTATGATATGCTAATCTACCTATAGGTCTCCTGTTAAATTCAAGCTCCTTTGCCTTGGCTAAACTAGCAAAAATGGAACAATACATGTACTTATGCAGTATGCAACTACAGGCATATTAGTTTCAAATACTGTACAATGCATTTTGTAGTTCAGCAATTGCCAATACTTGAGCCTTGAAATAGCATTGATCGAATTACATCCTTCCACATGTAAATAAAATAACAATTACATGTACGATCCGACATTTTACGTTAATTATTATTTTATACTTTATTTTTATACCTCACCTATAAAGCAATGCTAACAACAATACCTCCTCAGGACATAAAGCTTCGTTCATAATTCATACGAAAAATTAGCATTTCATTCATGCAAATGCAGTAAATCCAGTGCGTATACGCAATGACATAATACACTCAATTCAAATAATATGGTGTAGAATAGAATTCACGATTACTAAACCACTGTTACATAGATTTTATGTAATGTTGTTACTATATTATAGTCATGTGAATGTCAAGTGAATGTTTCTGTTAATACATCGAAAAGTTTTTGCGGTTAACTATAACAAGTCATATTTATCCAAGTGTTAAAACAATGCAAACCGGTTTTTTAAATTCTAGTTTTTACAAGTTTAAAGAAATATTGTGGGCTATGGATCGTACCTTGATTAATTCATAATTGTATTTATGGATAAAATATACAATCTTTTTATGCAATAACTTTAATACAGTGCATTGAAACATAAAAGGGATAAAACCTTTAAAAGCTTCGAAAGCCAATAATCCAACTTTAGATTTGTACGTTTCATTGTGACACTGACAATGTGACAATGGTAAAATATAAGTGAGTTACGGCGATACCGTTCTTTAACCAGTTCTTTCGAATTCCTAGTTCAACTTGTAAAAGTGATTGTGAATTTCCCGATTCAAAATATTTATTAGATTTTCTATGCAAGCTAACTTTTCATTATAATTTTTCCTCATTACCATTTATTGTGTATTTTAGAAAGTAAAAAGGTATAGTATATTATTATAAATGTGGCTGCCTTATGCACATTGTGTTTAGATGAATAAATTATTTTAGGAGTTACATGTACAGAATCACACCAGTTCAGTGGTGAATGGTGGATAAAAAAGGAGACTTCAATGCACACTTCAACCAAAACCTTGGCTTTGAATTTCAACGTAGAAAAGCTTTCACTTTTCCATCGTTGCCTTATACCTATAGATATTGCTAAAAATAAAAGTATTTGTAATTCCCAGCAAATACCAGAACTGAAAATAATTTTTAGTACCTACGTGTTAAGCTAAAGCCTTCGTGCATAATATACTAATTATTGTGCATTCAAGATTAGTGTTACACTCCTTGTATCACAGGTACTTTACAATCTCGCCGAGATCTTTAACAAAAGCAAAATTACTAATTTAGATTATTTAAATGTTTGGATAAGGTTAGAGTGATATTTGGATGAGTCACTGAACAGTGATTGTGTCTCAAGTGTAAAAGCACATAAACACAGCGTAGTTAAATCATCATAGTAATTACTAGGTGCACATTGTATAGCAATTATGATACCTATGTGCTTAAAGTGTAACGAACTGTTTTATGCTAAACAGTTTATGCTATACCTAAATTGGTAATTCGTCTTCGTAATGAACTACGTACAAATTGCAAAACCAAACCTGAAATATGTGGATGTGTACAAACAAACACGTGAAGAATTGTAATTCCAAGCATTCAACACAAATTAAACTCTGTGTCATTACGATATTTTGCCTTATTACAATTCTTAAAAGCCCCAACAACAATTTGTATCTAGCAGTTGATAAAAGCTTTTCCTCAGAGTTCAATTCACCAGAATATATTTTGTTCACTGTTCTCAAGTAGTTTTTCCCAATATTTTCATTCCATATGTATTTGTAACATTGTAAGAGAACCTTATCTTAATAACGAAATTAAAGACATTATTTGTATACAGCAATTGCAATGGAAGGTAAACAGTGAAATTTATTAACCGAGAAAAAGTAACCATTTTCTAAATCTGGGATCTTCATAACAATTATCCGTATACCCCAATAATTGTACATCACCACAATATCAGGGTAAGACGCAATTTCAAAAGCAAATTATTCAGCAAATAAAAAAAACGTAACCAACAGATCTGAGGGATTAGCCTAGTGTAGGTGTAAGCAATACATTGAAATTCATGTTGCATGGATTTAAATAAAAGGTGGATTGTTATTGTTAGAAAAGCAAAATACTTTTTATGTACAGAAATATAGACCAAAGTTTGTGAATACAGATTGCTACTGATTGTGAGCAGGGAACAAAAAAGGCATGCCTTTTTTATCAAAAAAGGTTACCTTTTTTAGCTAAACAAGGTTGCCTTTTTTTAAAAAAGGAAGCCTTTGCAGCAGGGGTAGGAAAAAAGGAATTTTGCTTTTATACCTTTCAAAGATAGAGCCAAATTTTGGCTGAAACTGATATAAAAAAGGTGTAAAAAGAAGTAAAAAAGCAAAAAAAGCATTGCTATTTGCCTTTTTAGTTCCCTGATTGTGAGTTGTGTTGAAACATACTACATAAGTAGGTACTACTTATTGCGTAGCTCTATATTATGTACTTTTAGAAGTTTATATAATCGTAATTAATTTTATTACGAATTAGCATAAAAGATATCGCTAACCCAGAATACTATAATAATTCATTATTATTGAATTTTCACGCGTTTTACTGTGTCCCTCCTGTGAAAATTGTTAACAAAATTTCTCCCATTGCAATAAAAAATATCTCCCTATTATTTATCTATTATGTTAAATGAATTTTTTTTTATTGCCCCACATTTACTCTACGAAATGCTTACCATTGGAACTGATATATATATATATATATTTATTTATCTTGTAACAATTTGTGAAATGTATTGATGACGGAACGGCCTCAATTTCGAGGATGTCGTCCATTAATAATAAATAATTAATATCGACGAAAAATAGGGATAAAAATATGGGCATCAAATAAACTTACTTTAATTATAGCACTACGCTGAAGCTAGAGCTACCACCTATTAGGGGCAAATTGTATGTATATGTTACAATGTACTTCTAGGTAAATTGAACATAAATTATTAATGGAAATCGCATAAACAAACAATGTGATTGCAAAGAGACTTACTGCTTAAATAAGTTTTTAAGCTAATCTGTTACTCACAATGTCACAGTCAGCTATAGCATATTTGTGGTTATTAAATTCATTTTAGTTTAACACTTGTCATCTAAGAGTAATTATGTTATTTACATGTGAATGTGTAACAAGAATGAAGTATACTTAACTTACCTACAGTACAGTGCGCAGTGTGTTAGTTTAAGGAACAAACATGTCACGTCACAG
>JAQFYB010003990.1:0-17542 GCA_034694085.1 Pogonognathellus longicornis | reverse complement strand
AAAAAAATTTTGCCTATCGACTAGTTTAGAGGTGAAACATGTATATCCTAAAGCTTTGGGTTGTAGATACGCTCTATGAAAACTTGCATTTGCATGCAAGTCCGATGTCTGCTAATTACTATAAAATTTTTAATCAGTTATTTTTAATTTGTAGAAGTTTGAAACTTTTGAGACTATTCGATGTTGTATACTAAAAATAATTTCATTTAGTTTTTGGGTTAGTTATTGAAACACTGTAAATTCAAATATGAGTTATTGCGATATAATTTATAATTCACATACAGTGTACAGTATAACTATGCAGACTGGATTTTTATTCCTCCAAAGTCGGTAGCCGAATCCACTACAAGAATATACTCTAAGAATTCTCAACTTGACATCATGTTATGTGGAGTTTGCTGTCAAAAATTCAACCAATGGTATCTAGAACGGCTCAAACCTTGGCTTAAATAAAATTTTGAAGTCAGATTTTAGAAATACCGGCAAGTGAAATAATTGCCCTTGAAAAATAGTTCTGTCTTTGGGAATTATTTCAACCACTTTACATTACCAAAGTTAATAAACATGAAAATGACATCGAATTCTTCTATTTCGATTGATAATTATCTCAACTCATAAGACTGTTTGGCCCATAAAGTACTATTAATAAAAAATCTGAGGCTTGCATTTTTGCATATTTTTCATGAAGCCTTAATCTGACCGCATTTTATTACCAAATTTAGAATTACCGAATTACCCATATACGAAACGACAGGGATTGTTGGGACCTTAGCTTTTGAAACTTTTGATAGATATGCACCGTAATTGCATGATGTGATATTGAACTCATAATTCGGTCTGGTTAATGAGATAATTTTTTTTCAGAAACTTATTGTTACTCACACCATACCCACTATATATTTTTTGTATTGAATTTTGATTTTAGAGGTTACAGACGTAAGAAGGTAGAAAAATGTAAGTTGCCACTTTACCACAAAACATTAAAAATGGTCAAACAGAAAGTTATATCTGGTTGTTTTCCATTTTGACTTGATATTTTTAGCGTGAAGTCTTCGGAATGTTGCAGAACAGGGCAGTTTTTACGATTTGAACTCACCCAGACAAGATCAAGAAAAAACACGAAGGGTATATCTCCACAGTTTCGAAAGTAGACTAAAGTTTTCTCATTTTTAAGACAAACTTTATGTATATTCCCAATTTTAATAGAAATTTTACATTATCTGGCGTTTTCCACCAATCTAGGGAAATTTTCCCAGTAAATGTAAAATATTCTACAGTGTATATAGCTAAAGCTTCCTAATAACATACAGACTGGATACCTGCATCGACCCTGAACAAGTCATGGTCGATTAGCTTAATGGATAAAGCAAGTGTTTAGTACGAGAGCAATAAAAGCAGAGTATGATTGTATGTCTGGTTCGATTCCAAGCAGTAGCGCAACATTTTCCCATTTGGGCAAGGGAAAACATTTTACATTTCAAGATAATTTTGCTTTAGTTCGCATAGGTCCGTAGTTACGTACCGTCTGGGGCAAAATTAGGTAAAAACAGACAAATGAGAAAAGCATTATTGAGTTGTCAAATCAATGCGAATGTAGTTTTGACTGGCATATGACAAGTAGCTACCCTGTATGAGCGATTGGCTTTAGGGAGGGGAAATTATGCTTAATCACCCTGTATATACCTTAATGAAAAGTAAGTTGAGACTTGAGATTTTACTTCAGACTTACAGATTTTACTGTTGAGAAAACATCTCTTCGAGAGTGTATATTTAGGCATAATATAATATAGTACCATACATGTATATTGTATTTTAGCTTATGTATGACGAGTAATACATTTTAAACCTGTCCTTTTTAAAAAAAAATTGTCTTTGAAATTATCTAGCAGCCTCGTATATTTTTCATTACCAAGAAAAATATCTTGTATTTGAAATTTTCACAGACTATTTTAGTCCTCATTAGTGAATGAAAATACCATAACTAACATATATTATATCAGATATTATGTATTGTGTACACCTAATTATGTATATACAGTATATAGGTAGTATGGAGAATATGTTATACCTATATGTAATGCTATTTAAACAAGTAATATGAAACTATCTGTCCATCATTATATTTTCATGAATTGCCATTCAATCGAGCCAACAAAGCCAACCCTTTGCATTAAATATTGAACAGAGCAATAAATAGCATGTACGGAACAACTAATATCAAAGATAGCATGTGCAAATAGTTATGTGCATGCGTTTCATAAATATTGTATTCGGAGGCACAAAAGGGGATAAGTTAGGTAATATTAATATTTATGTAACTACATGATCTATCATGCCTTTAAATAAATCAATATTAATCTATAAAATATATTATATACACGTATGTATCACTGCTTCTCTGCTATATAATTTTGTATATTTGTCATGATACTTAGTTAAAAGTTATCCATCATATGATTTTCAATTATTGCAAAGGGAGTAAAATTATTAGACACAAAATTCATATTGACACACCAATTAAGACAAAGTTAAACATGCCATAGCACTTTCTAACCTAAATAAAAAGCACAATAAATAATTATTTCCCATATGTTGCCGAATTAGTAGCTCTTTTGAGTGAAATACTATTACTATTTATTCGAATACTACAAAGTACATTTTCCTCATGCTATTCATATAAATATATTTTTCATGTATATATTCTTTTTGCTTGTGTTGTGGGATTCAGATTGGATATTCCCTGAGACAAAAGAGAATATTATTTTAGGTTTAATATAAATCTGACTATATACATACCTAATCAATAAAGAAACTTAAAAGAGGAATATAGGATTTTGTGTCACATGAAAGGTGATCTAATAATAAATCAAATGCATCCATTATAATGCTCACTAATTATAGTCCATATTATTGTGAAATAAAGAATATAGACTATATATCATGCAGATGAACATTAAACTTTACTACCATTTAATAACCAAATATCAAAGATTTTAATCGTACATCTAAGTCTATAAGCTTTTCCTTGAAAATGTCTCATATTGTTTAATGAGAAAATAGATACAATCCTAATACCTACATCAAAAAAAAGATTTGTATCACAATGTTCGCATTCCAATGGTTAATATTAAACTCCAGCTTAAATGATTATTGGCAAATATATACAAAAGCTACGAAAAATTGTCATTTGAAAATGAGCAATTAGACGTATCTTGTAATAGATGAAGCCAATTAGTAATACTTAAGTTCGTACTACAGAATACTGATAGAGGGATTTATTTATGTGATGAGATGAAAGAGAGAAGGTGGGATGTGTTGGTCATGTTACAGGATTTCACCCTTACGGGTCCTTATCTCATCGAATATTATTGAAGAGGTTAGAAAAGACTTCCTTTTTGATATCGGAGCGAGAGAGCTAAGGCACCTTTTTGTCGGATCCATATAATGCAGCTGCAAAAATATTGGACGTGGAGAAGAAAGAGGAAAAGAGAGTCGGTTCGTTCGGGGTTCGTGAGAGTCGAGTGTGAGGTTCGGGTGAGAATATTATCAAAGGAAACGAAACGAATTCTTTAGTGTGAGCCCAACCTTTATCATTACGAAAAGGAGCAGACAGTATTTGTAAGACCTGTGGAAAGACTATGAAGGAACCCAATAGCCATTTGGTCTCTGAGAATTTTGAGAGTTGTTGCAGTAGAAGCAGAGTCTGCCCTGCTCCACAATTCCTCGTCATAGCTCCTAGTCCTCTCCACCAGAACTCTGTACTTGCCATAATAATAGGAGAGCAGGAGCAGTCAGAGAGAGAGAGCGATGATGATGGGATGCCTTGCCATATCATAGCCAAACACACTGCTGTACAGACACTGTACCCAGTAGACGCAAAGAACGTAATGTAGTCGAAGCAGCAGTACATACTGTACATTGTGGTAAAATTGAAGCGTGTATTTCTATGTAGCTTTTTGGTATATATTGTGATTGTGATATTAATGCCTGTGTGCCCTGTGCACCTAGCCCTGCTACTATTTGTGCCACTCGACTATCAACTATACACTATGTGGACTATGTACCTCTGTTTGCCACATGCTTCATCTCACGCTTGCTTGGGGCACTGGCACTGGATGTGGGTTGCTGGCTGGCTGAAAGCGTCACTCATTCTCTCCGTATTTTATTTTATGGAGAAACGTTGTCGTCGTGAAACTGTTGTAGATTGTTGTAGTTGTGCTATGTGTGTAGTAGCGGTGTGATGTGACTCAATTGAGTCTGAGAGTCCCAGCAGAGAGTTGAAACTTGGGAGACCCACAGTCCCAGTCAGTTCCTGCTGCTGTAAACCCCGATAACGGGAGGAAAGAAACTCGCCACGGCACTATTGATTCAACCAAGCAAACAGCGACAGCTTTTCCAGTGATAATGACTCAAGGCGCTAGTCGGCATAAGCAAACAGTAATGAAATGTGAACATTTCAAGAATTTCCCTTAAATTATGCCTACAAGTAATCAACTGTAAGTACTTCATGTGAATAAATAAGAAAACACTTCAGGGATGAATGCAATGCACTAACCAAAATTACATTGTGAATGCCACACAAACTTCTATTATTATTATGTCAAAGCAAAAATATTTTCACTTGCTTGTAAACAGTAAATGCAATTTACACTTCTTCGGTTTCGTTTAGAATTCATGGGAAAGACAATATCAAACTTTCCTTCAGTTCAGTCTGTCTTTTGTGATGTGGATTACCAACGCTAATCGGATTAAACTTTCTGCTGGAATTGTTGATCAATTACTTATTCGCAATACTTTTGTTTCTACTATTTGTCTACTAAATAATGTGTCTTCCTATTATGCTATTGCATTACTCAGATTCAATGGCGTAGCCAGTAGAGCAAGGGGGCAAATGACTCACCCCGAAATTCGGAAAAAGAGGTTATTTTACCAAAAAAAGTACATAAAATCGCGCCTAAAATCGCATTTTTCGCGCTACTTGGAAATACTTGGCGTATTTTATGTTCATTTTTGCCCAAATTTGTTCAAATTTTTCGCGCTTTGCGCGACAAAGAGAACATAAATACCTCATGGTTTGATTTCGTCCCAACCCCCCGAAATCAAATAATAGCTATGCCTATGCTCAGATTCGACATTTGATTCAGTTTGAATGGTCTTATGTGTGTCAGTCATCCTATCGAAATTACATTCCAATGCTTTCTATTCGACGCACACTAATCCTTATATGAACAGACACGTCGTAGTTGACATTATCTCATATGTTATATTAAACCGGCATTGATAGAATGTGGTAGAGCTGAAGAGAAAGAAGAAAAGAGTTCAATGATTGAGGATTCTCTTGAGTCGTTATTTAATTAACGTAATACCTAATTAAATGTAGGAGGAGCATGCGTCTCAACTTGCCTCATTGTAAACGTAAGTAAGACGCAAGCAAAGCATGAGAAATATCACCATTCGAATTCGTATGGACTCGTCCGCCTTTCTATAAGCTCAGGCCTTCTAACACATTAGCAAAGAGTAGTTGCTTACAAATAGAGACTAGCTTGAGCGCTTGTCTTTCTTTTGTGATTCTTGCTCTGCAAAGCTGCAAAAATAATGTACAGTGCTTGTATAACAGTATAATATGCTCATTGCATAATGTGGTTGCAAATGCCTACCTAACATTAGGTGACATTATGCTTTTACTTATTAAGAAAATCACATTCCTAAAAATTGTATGCATTGAAATACTTAACTTTTCTTGCAACTTTGAAACTTTTTACTTATATGCTAGAAAATATATTATAGTGAAAAACTAGAAATGATTTTTTTCTTATTTTCATGCAATTTATTTTAAGGTAGTTCGATTATTGTTTTAAACTTTTTCCATTTTTTAAATCCTCACATGAGCTTTTCAAGCAGTTATTGTTATTATGCTTGTATAGTATTATAAAGTACAAAAAAGTTTTAAACAGTGTAATCAAAGCAGAGGCCTATAAAGAAGGTTATTTTCTCTTGGTTATTTGCTGCATTAGCAGGTTTCTAAGCAGCACTATGAGGAAACACGCAATATAGCATTGCGCTTATTATATTATGCATTTTAAATATTTAATTATTAAATTATATTAATTATCAATTTGTAATTAGATAAAACTTTCTGTTTACATTAATACGAAAATTCAAATTCACTACTTAAATAGTATTTAAGAAGTTGGTCAAATGTATAATTTAAAGAATTTGGTGTTACTATCTTTTCATTAAACCCTTTAGCCATAAGATACAATGAGATTTCAAGCGGAGTATCGATACAATTTATTTGTAACACAGAATTCAATATTATTTACGTAGTTGACTATTGTTCATTTTTGGGTAACTAATATTACAAAAGTTTAAAAATTCTTGCCTTGCAAAGCTGCAAAAATAATGTGAAGTGTTTGTATATGCTCACTACATAATGTTTTTGCAAGCGTCCACCTAATACTAGATGACTGACATTATGCTTAAGAAGCAAATACCCTAAAAATTGCATGCATTGAAATACTTGAGTTTGAGTAAGTAGTATAAAATGTGAAATCATTAAGGAAATTTAATTGAGATTTTTCATTTATAATACAAATATTTTCCTTCATATTTTATTTATAACAACCTTTGCAACATTCATAACAGGCAGTTTTAAGATTAAACGTCTTATTTGATTTTTCTATAGGTACTAAAATAACAATATTGTGAATATTAATAAATCTTGATATTTTTAACGAAGAAAAAATTGGAGAAGAGGTTTAAAGATCACAGCAATAAGAAGGATTTATTCGATTGCATTGTATTCAGTATAAAGCTCTAGAGTCACTTAAATGACTTTAGAGACAATATTTTCTACACATGCATGTTAGATGTAGCATTGTATAAGTAATATGTACATTATAAAATCTCAATGTAGAATGCAAACAATGCTAGTGTTGACGTGGTCCGTCTGATCTAGGAAGATTCACTTTTGGTTAATTGCAAGGTGGCAATATTTGACGTTGTGATGGACATTATTTATCTCAAGATTGTTTCACACTACTCTTGTGTAAAGAAAAATAAAATGTCTCACTCTTATTCTATCCCAGCACTGGCACTGCAATGTTAATCAGTAGCTAAACTCCTTGATACGCACAACACAACCCCACTCGTGCTCGCAATTAAGAGAACCAAAGGTACAATCTTTCCGCTTAACAGTTGACGTCGGGCTGGGGCTGAAAACAACAATGCTGTTGATATTTTTATATGAACTTTGAATAATATGATAATAGCGCCATGATTTTGTATATAATTATGAAAGATAGGGTTTACATACACTATTGCACGCATGACTCCCCTTCTTTTCGTTTCATACTTATTTACAATTACATGCTTACTGCTTACCTATTCATTATTGTTATCATATCATGCAAAATCCATGTACGTCGCAGTTTATTCAGAATTCATTTTAACTGTATAAAAAATAAATCTTGTAAACAGAGTGTTTTCGTTGTTTAGAAAAATGAATCCTCATTAAATCTACACATTAGATGTTCAAATATGTATTATTATTTGCCCACTATCATCAACTCACTACAGTGTCGTATCCTTAAGAGATAAAGTTATTGCTTGAAAATATTGTGAATCATATCATGCAAATATTTATGTAGAAATTAGGAATGCTACAAAACATTGTGCACATTATGTATCTACTTGAATAATACATATTATCTAACTCTGATTTCTCTTTCGTTGTTAGGGAATATTAGTTTCCATGGACTTTGAAAACTGCTGTTTACAAATATTTCACTATTATCAAAAAGTCTAATGTTGACTGAAAAATAATATTTTGGTCTGTTGTCCTAATACTAATAAGCTCCTTTAAAAACAACTACCCATGCCTTAAATGCATTTAATTAGGTTGTAATAAAATAACTTGTTTCATTTTAGCATAATATGCAAATTCTGTTATAGAAAAGTAAACTGTGGCCGGAAAACCTCGATATTTCTAGAAAATCAATTAGGTACTAGTTTAATACATAAAAATACCTATCAAAGTTCATAATCGAAATTGTTATATAACGTGATCGTTTTAAATGTGTATAGGGCACATACATGGGTTGGATTAAGCTGTCTCAAAGAGTCCACAAGTCATTTTGAAATAAACCACTATACATATATTGTAGAGCATCGTTTTGTGCATTTAATGAGCAATGACACAATGTGGTTACTCAACATCATGTGCGCTTAAAGCGCTTTAGCAAAAAACGTGTACATACTGTGAATAATTGATTTAGATGAAACCAATATTTTACAGTATTTACACGATTTACTTTATTACATATATTTATGATATATTTATTAAGATTTAGATTAAACCAATACTTTACTTATTAAATTTGGCTATAATTTTTATTTAACTGTCCGAATTCATAAGTCTGTAAGTAAAAAGTTATGTTATCCATAAATATATATAATATTTGATGTCAATAATGAAATATCGTTATTATATTCTCTGGGAAAGCTTAGTCAAAGTCGAAAAGTGGGTATTCTGTAAATTAAAAATGCGCTTCAGATTGGACAGAAAACAAAAGTGCTATTTAATTATATTTTGTTTTTATAAGTAGGTATGTCACATTGACGGAAGACAACCCGTGGGCTACCGACTAAGATTTTAGCAAGAAATGGGACCAAAAATTAACATTCTGAAACTTATTTGAAAGGGGGACATATAATAATTAAGCTAAACTAGCTACAGCGTCATATTGCCCGTAGTTACGTTTATTTTATTGTTATTGGAGATGGTCTACTCCGTCTCCGAAAAGGGATGCATATAACCTGCTAAGATGTAAAACTGTAATAAGACAATTTTTTTAATTATTGGTCGCTCTTAATCACTGGTTTTAAATAAAACTGCGTCATTCCAACATAAGCAATAGGACATAAAATTAGTGAACATAATTAAATTGCATCTAAGAAAAGGTTTTAAATACTTGCATTACAAAATGGTGTGAAATATTTCGGATGAAATAGAGAATTTTTTTCAACAACTTGTTCAACAAACATTATAGTTTGCAGTAGTAATACAGAGTGTCCCTTTTCCCACATAAAACTAGCAGCAATAAACATATGGGTATTAATAAATGCTCGACATTATCATATTATTGAAGAAAACTCAACTCCATTGTATTTCTTCGGCTGTGTCTGACGATGGACAATTCCACGCAGGTTATTCTGGGACAAAAATCAGCAATAAGTTTTTACAAGACATCTAAGTCAGAGGACCTGGTGTCGTAAACAAGAGAATTCATATAATAATGCCTCATTAAAAATCTTCGAATGAGGATTCGTGCATGACCCCTTACTACCGTTTTATTTTTTAATGTTTCACAATAACGAGAATTTCCTCTTAAATAAAACAAACATTTGAGAAAAAATCGTCACCGTCTTCCTTTTGTTTACAAGTTCACGAACAAAAATATATTCTTCAAAAATTGTCAGCGCAGAGAATAAAATCAAACGGACTATTAATCTGGTGTTTTTAATCATGTCTTAACCTTGATTTACCTAAAATTAAAATTGCAGGTAAATTAAGACTCGTATAATTATAAGTTTTAATTTGGTAAATTAGATTTTTATTTAAATGGGTTATCTGAAGTCTCGTATAACGACATTGCATTTCTTGGGCCTGGACGACCTGAAAAAACCTCTTGTTGCTCCAGTTATTCAATGCTCGGTGTAACCAAGAATCCTAGACAACCATCTTGTTTTAGGAGGTTAGGCACACATCAACTTTGTCAATAAAAATTATGAAACAAAACCCTGCCCACCAATTTCCACCCAAATCGGTGGCATTGGAGGGCAACTTGTTAACATATTTTTGCTTCATATTTTTTGTTTACCAAGTTGTTGTGTCCAACCTCCTAAAACAAGATGGTTGTCGAGGTTACTTGGGTGTAACTGGAAAGCAGAATAGAGTTTTGCATTTGTCAAGGAGGAAATCATATCGAACATTTATAAATACTAATGTATTAATAGCTGCATGTTGTAGGTGTGACACTCTGTTTTACTAGTATGAATTGAATCGACTAGCAAAAAGAAGTGGGGTATTTCGGTCCATACCCGTATGTATTTTGCATACCCTATACAATCCAGAGTTTGTCGCAGAATTGTTTCAAAGTTTTATACACGGCAATATTATTAAATGTCTATATATGTTGTAGAATTTGAAATAATTCTATGCTAAACTCTGGGCTGTAGGATGGATGGCACGCAGAATACATTGAACTGGTATGGATCGAAATGTCCCACCTCTTATGTCTTAGTCATGAGCGCAATCTAAATAGTAATTAAAGCTGTGCGGTATAAGTTCTGTGAGTGCCAAATTACAAAGTGTCTGGTTTCAACTACATTTTGATTGCCGATGATGAACGTCTATTAGTTATATATGGAATATTTAAATGTACGAAGATAAGTGCATTATATATATGTATGCAAAATTCGTTTACAACCTAGTCCCTTATTTACATGGCTTTTCGTCATTCTCTCAATAATGTCTGTCGGTGATGAAACTGAAACTCTTGTTTACACATTTGAAGTACTAGATTGTAAGAACGACAAAGACTTTAAGCTCGCCGATCAATGAGTTGCTTTAAAATGGCAATTTACGATCTCTACTCAAATTATTCTGCTAATCACGTACACAAATAATCTGAACACATTACTATTACATACGTAGATAACTACGTATATAACCCAAACGACACATTTACTTCACAGTAAGTACAGTAGTTATTTATCTCTTTGTTTGCGAGTAATTACACCACTGTTTACACACTCACAACCCGATTTAATGTGAGAATATGAATGTGTGCATGTTTATTATTCATTAATTATTTATGTGAATCTTTGATATTGATAAATACTCCACGCTCCCACACTGTCTCAAAATTGACTTCCTCTATATACGCATTTGTATGAGCTTTGTATGTGAAAATAGAACTACAACGTGCAGGTACAGCTCTGGACCACCATAAATATTTATGCTTTAGTTGTCTGTACCTAAGCTCTATGTACGTCATTAAACAAACAAACAATAGTTAACTCCAACCATAAGTAAGTTAAATCGTCGACATTTTAAATAAAAACGCAGTTAATAATTTCAACTGAGCGACAAAAGTACTACTACCATATACTCTTATTATTTCCAACAGTTATAATCTCTTCCTAAACTATGAACAATGCTACGTTGTAGCAGTAGCATTTTCAAATGTAAGACATTTAATTAAACTACCTGTGGACTTTTTAGTCCATGTGTACTAATTATAATTGTTGCGTACAGTTGATTTGTCGGCACATATAATAATATGTAATACTTACAAAACTAACATCTGAATTTGCACACAATAACAACATGTATTTCCTTTGTTATATTATGTCCTTCTATTTGTGTAAACTTACTTATTATTAATAGACGTAGCATCATTACCTAAAAAATGTGAATGCAAACAGTTGCAAGACAGTTATAAATTGATGGTTATAAAAATAATTTGGCAAAATATTCATATAGTTGTAGTTTCTCACATGAAAGTAGACCAAATGGAATTGTATGAAGTTTTCACTCCACACAACGACAACTGAATTATTAACTTGGGCAACGTGTACACAAATTATACAGAAACATATCGGTGATGCTTTTAGAGATACAAATAAATATCTCTTGCTTCCAAAGGTATGTATTCGCTATTCATATACATACCCAAGCATCTTCATCGTCATCCTACACTCCTATACACCATACATACTCTTATTTTAAGATTGTGCAGTATTAGAATTACAAAGCTACTTAGTATATATTATTTGCAAAATGTAAAACTATGTAAGTAAGATTCTATATGTAATCTCTTATTGCCATAGAACATAGTACAATCTTTTTTTATAATTTTGACTTGCGATATAACTGTGTACAATGTTTATGAAAGTACCTATATAAATAAAATGACTATAGATAATATTATTATGTACATAGAGAGACGGTTTCGTAATAAAGTTGGAAACTTGCTGGTTGGTAGAAGTGTGTAAGCATCGCATTACTGGCATTCATGAACAAAGAACTAATTTCAACATTCTGCCTACTCTTTGAATAGCAAAAGGCAGGCACATCATGAGAAACAGTAACAATACCTATAAGCATGATTGGCGGCTATAAAAAGAATTTTGGTCATTGGACTTCCTGGTGATTCATTTCATTATTCATTCACTCACTGAGATTAGCGCACAACAACAGCAACTAACGTTCTCCACCATTGAATCTTGTGCTGTTTGTTATTAAACTACTTTTATTCAACTACCTTAGCTACTCTTAAAGTTTCATACTGTACTTCTAGTACAATATTATTATTGTAGTACAAGTGTCTAGACGCATTACATGCAAAACACACTCTCAGGTACCCCTAGAATACAAAAATAGAAAAGCTACACACATTATTACACTCTGTACACTTTACACTAGTACAATATGTACCTTATGTAAATGCAAATCACTCCATGTCGTACAGAAGTAGTACTGGTGTTCAAATAACACACACACATACACACATACTACTACTACTGTAACTGTAAGCACCACTATGATATACCCAAACCACTTTGCATTAAGATGTGGTTAAGATAGGATCGATTTTAGTTTTTACAAATCGTATGCATAACACGTACGTGGTTTATGCCAACAACGATAGAATCAATACAATGCTATACTTGATGTGGTATAAAATATGTGTGTTGTATGCAGCAAAGGTACAAAGAGTATGTATGCATAAAGCTGTGCTTTGTGTTACAATTCATCCACGATGAGACATTTTTTTAAATAAACTTTTTCTGTTTTTGTGGCTAGCGGAAAAATTGAAGTTATTCGAGGAAGTGTGTAAGAATAATACCTTGGATGATACGTGAATTTGCAAAAGGCTGTTGTTTTGTTATAAAGTCATTACAGGTAAGTAGCGATAAAGGAAATTAGAGGGTACGTGTAGTTGGTATAAATAAATATAGTAAATAATATGCAGTGTAAAAGAGAGGCGTCATATGTCATTGGATTGGGTGAAAAGACTTGTTTAAAGGTAAAGGAGAACGAGCATGAAACGCGTTCTCTTTTGTACAGCACTAACTGAGACGAGTAAATAAATTATTTTATTTGTAAATAGTGCTGATGTTATATGAGGTTAGTTCATTCTGGTTCACACGAATCAGTTCTACCTTTGCAAAATTACTTCATTTTAATCATTTCTGGTGGTGTACACACGCACACATGTGAGAGCTTTGTTTTTGTGAAGCCGTCGCAAGTATCTTTTATCCACTTTGTATACAGCCGTTTCCATTTATCAGTTCTTTGTAGGTATATTTATCTTTCTGGGTAAATTTATGGGAAAACAAACCCATGCAAATGCTTTACTTACTCTTAGTCGCCATATGTACACACGCCAATAATCTGCTAAATGCTGTTGATTCCTGAAATATTGGCTAATTGCATCTGACGACGGACAGAAAGGTTTTCGGCCGCTTTGATTGGAATGTCAATATAGAAATAAATGCTATGAAGTATAAAACCAAGGTCAGTAATGTACACACATGATATTATCCTGTGCTAAATGAAGTGCTCCACACTTCATATAGCCGATTAGTTTCCAAGCGTCGTTTTAGCTCCATGTAGCCCTCCAATGCGATAACCCCGCCACAAGTATTAAATTTTTTACAAATTCTGACGGCATGAAAAACGACGTGATACCACACTCTCTGTCTTCTCATTAACTGCACAACTATATTAGGTATACAACGTAGAAATAAAACAGATGCACACATGCACACATGTGTTCTTACATCCAGCAAAATTATAATTTATAATAATATTGTATTGAATACTGAGGTGTACATAATTGTAGACTCACAAGTAATTGCAAAAATGAAATATTATGACATTATGCATTTAACTTGTACATCTAGTTGCAAAGAGTGATACGAATATTATGTACCTAACATAACTGCTGCTCATACCCAGCCTTTCTTACAGTTGATAAGCCTTATGGACCACGAGTATCTATTATCGCATATTGGGTTTTAAACAAAAGTTTCACTGTGTTTGTGTAAATTAGTAGTCTGCATTCATACTCCAACTACATTCATAAATGTCATCTTTATCATAAACCGCTTTATATCATAGCTGAATATAGATCTCATGCAATTTCATGCGAAAACTAGTGCAATCGGACTTTTACAAAATGCTGAATCTGAAATTGGAAAAAAATCTGTTTGAAAATAAGATTGTATGTATATAATATTATATCCAAAATTCAAAGATGTATAATGTACAAATAGGTACACACATGATGTATATGGTTGAATAATCTTTTCATTATATATAAACTTGCATATGAAGTTCTTATTGTTTTTATAGCGGAGCAAGTGAGTATTCTTAAAATTTCAATACATTAACTAACGGCTATGCCATGGTTTGAGTGAGGGAGAACCACAGGAATTGAGTTGTCGATTGGCCTTTGACAGTATGCAACTTATCACGAGTTAAAGTTAGCAGTTATAAGTAAAATTGCTTTTAAACAACCTGCTTCATGCATTTCTTTACCGGTACATAAGTAAGTTCATCTACTAACAACATACCGCTACATCCCTGAGCATCACGACATGCTATGTAAAGTGGTACATTACTTCAGGTATACTTACACTATTACTTTATACTTCATACCACACGTTTGTTTTCCTATGTAGTAGTGCTAACTAACTACTAGTGCCTACATTAACCAGAACTACTATATCAACTAGTACATTAAGTAATATTATACGCTACATTATTATAACCAGAGATGAATTCAGAAAAACACTGCAGTAAGTAACGTACCGTTCAGCCTTCCTGAATTGACTTGACATGGCCTGGCATGACTTGGTTTGGATTCGATTGGTTTGGTATTACCAAACTACGCAGTCCACAAAGAACTGCATAAGCATAATCATCCACTGTATTATATCTTCTGTTCTATATGTGTTTTAGAGTCTATGTATCTATAGTCCCATACACACTACGTAATATTACCGCTATTCTTCTTCTCTTACAGAGAACCACTTACACCAACACCTATGCTAAATATTTTAAACAACTATCTGACGATGAAAGCCTCTTTATAGTACGCAATTCTCAATTTATGAAATAACATGTTATGAAGAGTTAAGAACTATATATATAATAGTCAAAGGTCTATTCATTTTTGTACTACCACAAAAAAACAGCAATATTTTTGTATGAATTATGAATACAATATACAATTGATTTTGCATCTTGCTTTGCAGATTGAGTTTACAATATCCGTGGCAGAGTTGAACTATGAACTACATGTTTGGCTAGCTTAAACATTCAAATTCGAGTCAAGTATAGAGTTTATCACATCTTGATAATATTTACCCGATGGTAAGTAAGCACCGAAGATGTAAACTTCTAAGTATCTGAATCCATACTTTATAGGAACGTTTTGATGTCTGTCTGTCCATCCACAAGTTAACTGTAGAGAATGTTTTAACATTAATGCTTGCACATACGCCGTGAAAAGAAAATAAATGTTTTACAAAGGGTTTATAATTTATGTATGTGTAGATATGGTGGTTATAAATTTCTTTGAGTTATTATCGGTAGTGATAGAAATAGTGCATACTAGCATAATAGTAAATAATATAGGGGTCAAATTTCAAACTTCCAAATGTCAATTGTATAAAATTCCTACTGAAAAATGTCCATTAAGATGTAGAATTGTCGTCCAAACAAAAGATCGACTTAACCCATAATGCTTCACATGAGTATAAATGTGCTAATTATTTTTTCTCAGTTTTTATACTTTTCGGTGACATTTCATGCTTGCTTACTTATGTTTCTCGCGGTTTATTTATTTATCAATAAGTTTAGTACTAAGCAAATGTTATGTAACAAATAATTATCGAGTAAGTAAAATTGTAAATGCATTTTGCAAATGAGTTTCTTTCATGGCTACTATTGTAAATCAATAAAAATTTAATCGCAGTTGTATCATAACATCAAAATTCGCATTTAAGTCATTTTGATTAAATATAAAGTGAAATGGGTGGTTTATGAAGTAGCTAAAACGAAATTGATGTTCACATTGAAATGAGAATCACGTTTCGTAATAGAATGTGCGCATTTTGTGTGATGTGCATACATGGTATTTAAAAATAAGATGAATTATATAATGAAACAAAGGTGTAGAATATAATAATATGGTTGTATCTGTAGAAGAGTACGAAGCATGCAGCTACACGCTATTTGTTATTAGATATTATGTAAAATCAGATTATCAGATGGAGACTAGACACCAGACAGTATTTGTTGTGTTAACAATACACGAGATGCATTAATTCCCTTATTCATATCATCATGCACTGCCTATAGCACAGCTATTTGCAAAATAAGTGTAGAACACAGAACACAGTAGGCATAGGCTAAAGCTAAAGGCACACTATGAAATGAAACTGATGTTGTGAAGAGATGTGGTCGTATGTGGCAGTGAAGTGAATCGTGTGATTTGGTGCGTAGAAATGACGGAGAAGGAAACGAATAATGAGATAAATACATAATATGATAGCATTCTGCTGTAGCCAACTTGTTCGCAGTTCTGTTCTGACTGATAATAATTTGCTGTCAGGAAGTCGTTTTACATGTCTTGTGTTTGTGTGTAGTGTGTGAGATGAGAGAGTGAGACTCTTCTGGTGTCAATGCAGTCCTGCACTTCTATCCAATCCTCATGCAAACATACAACTCATTATTACATTCTACACTTGCAAAATAACAAACACGTATGCAGTCTAAAGTATATTCACACATTCAGAGCTACAAAACCAATTTGCTCGTACATCGTAGGCAGCTTCGTTTCACCATCAAATCTCAGCGCACGTGAACATTGTTGTTGCTCTGCTGCGGCATTCACTTTCACTGTGCCACTCATTCTATTGTTTAATGGTCATGCCAATCTATTATTGTCGTACCAAAATATACACATACAACACAAATGTTAACTAATGAATGCTCCTTTTCGGAAAATTTACAAAGTACTACAAAACATTTATATGTATATGGGAATTTTAAATAACCCGATAAATCTATTAGCCGCACTATACATTGCTGTGAAAATATTTGAACTCATTATGTCAATTCCAAGTTGCTATTACTTACTTAGTATTCTGTTGCAAGGTTGTAGTTACAATTTTGAAATCATACTAGACATTTAGTGAGAGTTGTACGTGTAAACATTTACTAAATCAACATCTAAGACTGCACAATTTTTGCAAATCACCCTTTTATCAGGTATATTACCTTGGTTACGATGGTTACGATACCTGTAATATTAATTGATACGTCCCTGTTTTAAAAGTTGTTAAATTGTATGTCATGGGGCAAAAAGCAAAATATAAAATGCAACTTAACCAGTTGTCCTGGGAGAGCGACTATTGTCATTTTCAGTTCGCAAGCCTTGATCTGGGAGGATGACAAATGTCA
>JAQFYB010003989.1:0-17544 GCA_034694085.1 Pogonognathellus longicornis | reverse complement strand
TACTAAGTATTAGTAAAAGGGACGATACATCACATCTTTTTGATAGAAACAGCTAACAAGTAATGTCGATTAGTCTTACATGATGAATCATTTGATTTAATGCTGATAAGAAAAAACGATTTTTTCCAGCTACAACTCTTCCCATCCCACATCCATACATCTTAGTACTTTGCAATAATACCATTTCCTCCTGGCACACTACATACACACACCTTAAAGTCTAAAGGGGAAGGAATTTCGTGTTATAGATTCTCATTTGAGCCACTAATGGCATTTCTTAAGCATAAAAAACTTTAAACTGCATCTTTTCCTCAGCACTTGACTTTGTGTGTTGTATGTAACGTCATAAATGTACAAGCTGTGTAAATGTAAGTGTAACTTTACCTACGGCCGTTTTCGCAACCTTCTTCGACAGTATTACTAGGGTCTATATACTACTTAGTCTGTGTAAGTAGTTTCTTTACACAAGGATCAAGATTGCACTTCCCTTGCCTTAACTTAACTAATGCCCACAACTCACACGCGAGCAAAGAAGATACATTGACTTTTTTAACTTTGCACATTTACACATTTACTACTTTGGACTCTTACACAGTAGTATTACATACAGCATACTACCTTCCCTGAAAACATTAATGTTGTAACGTCTGTGACAAGATTCTAATCTCTCACTCTCTAACTCTAGTAGCTTTAGTAAATGTTCGTATTAAAGTGTGAGTGTGAGGTTGTGTGTATAAGTAAGGCTCAGCAATCCACCTACAGCTACACACAACTACCCCTTACATTATAACCCCACCTTTATAAAAGATATTACAGATACACAGCGTCTGAGAGATGGATGAGATGAGGGTACGGACAGCTCTCAAGTTAAACCCACGACGACGAATATTGAACATTGTGCATAAAGTGTATATTGTATATATACAGCCATGAGAGAGAGACGGCAAAGGAAAGCAAAGCTTTCATTCCATGATTGATGAGATGGGCTTCACTTTGACCCGATGTGAAAATGAAAAGAAACTTATCTCCTACAACTCTCCTGTAGTAGCAATGCTCCCTGTGCAAGGATTCCAGTACAACACACTTGAAACATATTACTCACTTGTATTAAGTAATTCTTCCTCCTTATTCCTGTCTATACACTACTTCCCTTATATTGCAATCCTTCACCCACGTCGTACATATTCTTTGTGTGCGTTTACTGTGTAGGTATGTGTCTGTATTTATTTGGAGTTGATAGCAATTGAGAAATTGAACGCAGTCGTGCAACGATTACTTAACTTGTGGATGAGCCCATGTGTAAAATAATGGTGTAGTGATAATTAGAATCTATCTGTATGTATGTAGTAATTGTATTTCATGTGTGTTTATGTGTGTGTGTGTTTTGATGTATTAAGTTTTTGTGACATTTGGTGTGTCAAAACGTTTTTGCATGGGAGTTGGTAGCTAAAAGTCAATTTGGTTGTGTCTTTCATGGTTTAAGATTTTCTAAACCATTTTAATGGAAGATTGTGTGATAATTAAAATGGAGAAATGGATATTAAATGTTTGAGAAAGTTAATTAAGAGCATTCATTAAACCATTGCAATTGAGATGGTAAGATACCACACTGCTGATACATACTTCAACAATTTCATTAAATATTAAAGTTGTATTTTAGCAGGTCAGTTGTTTTAGAGTTGAAGAATTTTGTTCATGTTTCTATTACTATATTGTAATGGATTGTAGAAATGTGATTTGAAAGTACAAGGGAGGAGTCGTGTGAGAGTAAAACTAATAACCCGTATGGCTAATGCGGGAAAAGTCGGGCTCTATGTGTCAACCAAAGCGGAATATGTTTGTCACAGGCGGGAGATTGATCGATCTCTTGTACAGTTCTCATACTGGTGGTGGTTGAACTAAGTTGTAGGTCTAAGTACCTTCTTCATATAATTATTATTGAGGATGCTTAGGACTTCGTTACTTATTTCCATGTGTATCCCTGTGTAAAATAGGAATGGAATGAGATTTGGCTACAATGCGTATGTATAAGTGAGTAGTATATACTCTGGCCGTCATGTAATGTCAGTTGAGTTGGGTTAGCAATAGTCCCGAATGAGTAATGAATGTTTTACTCTGACATTTCTCTTAAAAGGCAAAGCAAGAGACTGCTGCTGGAGTCAGAAGAAACCTTCTGTCTCACAATCACAATCAACCCGTCAAAAGGAAATGCATAAATGGTAATTAGGGGTTAAGCGTTCAATTTCAAATGCACTGAAATGAAAATCTGCAGAAGGTTAGTCACTCGTTGAATGTGTGTCTGTGTGTGTTATCCAGTTAATAATATTATTATCATGAGTTTGTAAACAGAGTAGTTTGTATTTACCAGAGCAAGTAGGTGTGTGTGTGTATAAAGAGAGAGTTGCATAGAGAAACAGAGGTACATTCCTTCTTGTTTTTCTTTCTGGATGTTTTGCGGTTTGCGGCATTTTCCTTCCTTTCTGAGGTATTGACGGAAATACTATTGTCGAAATGTTTCTCTCTCGCTGGGCGATGTAGACGAAAACTTGTTGTAAAGAGAGACTGACAGTTAAATCGTGTTTTTCATGTTTTCCTGTGTAACTTAAAATGAAAAGGTCATTGCAAACAGTAAATTAACTGAGAATTAGTTCGAGAAATCGATAAAGTCGCTTTTGTGAGGAAGTTTTTGTTTAATGCGACATTAGATTAGATATAGGTATAGAGGTATACCTGTAGGTGTAGTCAAAGAGAAATACTAAGGTATAACCTGATTCCTTGCGTTTGTTAACTGACAAGGGGGAATTTACATTTGAATATACTATACAGTAAATGACAGGATGGAAAGAATAATACAGATAAAAAGATTTCCTTGCAATTATCAAGTTAGTAGGTACATTGTACAGTAAAAAACTGCTATCTGTTTAATTCTATAAAAGTTGGTATATTTTATGCGTGTAAGATTCCTATTAAGACATGATGCTTCCGAAAGTCTAACTATTTACCACTTTTACGCGTAGTGAGAGTGATTGGTGCACATTCTGAGAGTTTCCACATTTGTGTTTACTACAGAATGCAACAGAATTATACAAATACTGGCGAATTTCCAAAGAAACTAAACAGTAGTTGCTCAAGTTCAGTAAAGTATGGGAAAAGAGTTATAATTTGGTTAGTTTACATTAGAAGCGTGGCAATTTAACTAGGACATTACACAGTACACGAGCCGAGTGTTCTACTATGCATTAAAGTGTAAGTATACAGAATTAGTAAGAAGAAGCGAGAGATAAACATTGGAATAATGCAAGCAAAGGAATACTTAAGCACAACACTAAAGGAACAGTTGAAAAGGAATATTTCTCCAATGTATTGCCACATAATTCTTCGTCTTATCTTCACCGATTCAAAAATGCCAACTGCTAATGTAAATGTAGTCCTTTCCTTGTGGTGGTGTGCTTTATGTCTACTCCTCTGGTTTAACCACGAACAGCTACATACACGGCTCACACGTTTCCTAACTTTTCTCTCATTCACTTTGTAGCAAATTCCTTGTGGGCTCTTGTTTGTTTTTTGAGTGTAAGGCAAATGATGGAGAAAAATTAGTCAAGTAATGCTAGAATTTCTACACGTCAAACTGAAAAACGACTCCATTTCACAATTTTAAAATCAACATTAACTTTATTAAAACAAAAGTGAAAAAGTAGCTTTATTTCGATTAAAGTCATGCTTAAATATAAGAAAATACGAATGAAGCAGCTGAGAAAGACATATCTGTATTGTTTTTATATAATGAGTCAATCTATTGACGATATTAATGTAAATCTATTAGTGATTTAATCGATTATAATAACTCTGATATTTACACTACCTAATGAGTAACTTACATAATAATGTCTTGTACTTATGTTAACAAAATAGGTTAAACCCTTAACCAATATAATTATACATTTTACAAAATGCAAGTAAGAGCAAATTAGCAATTAACAAAAAAATGTTACTTTCTTGTGAATTTTTCTAGAAATAATAATATTACCTATAGGTAATATTTTTTGCAGTTTTTTCTGTCACATACATGAAAGTATTGCTTTTCGAATGCACAAGACTTTTTTGTAGCCAGAGACCAATATAATAATATACATAACCCTAGGTAAGTATATATATATAATTGTAGTAGTAGAAAATCTTTGTCGGTAAGCGTTATTACTTTAAATGGGTAAAACGTTAAATGAAGTCTCCTAGCGTAGTGATACTAATAAAGTACAAGGTTGTATCTTTGTAGGAAATCTATCCAATTTATTTCCACGGCTCATCCATCAAAAACATTCGTTCTTTGATTAGGACAAGACAAGACAGTAATCAGATAGAGAAAGAGAAGGAACGCAAGCGAGTAAAGTATCACATTAATGTTGCTCCCAAGTAGTAGTAGTAGTGTGGAGGTACTCGTAAGTTGCTGGTGGCTGGTAGTAGTGGGGTTAATAGCTATATGGAATTATGAGAGATGTTCGTTGTTTTGTTGCGAACCATAGGCAGAACACACGTGCCTGTTGTTTTCTAACAGTGAATTCCGTGTTTTTCTCCAGATGTGATGTGATGTAGGATATTTTACAGATTGTATTAAGGTTACAGTGCAATATAACACACAAAATTGTTACACACACGCACCTACATGTTACATTTGTGTACGTACACGCACATTCATACAGAATGAGCCTTATACATACTATACAACCTTTCCAGTATTATTAGATGCACTAGCTTTTGTTTTGAATATAATATAACCACACTATGTGTATAGTGTATGTAGTACGAACATTGTGAACGTGATCTTCTCTCGGGCACAAAAAGATCTTGTTGTATTATTCTCCTCATCTTGACTTTGGAGTCTCTAGAGATCCTATGAATATCACTTATGAATGAAAAAGAAAATAGCAAAAGACGCGTTCTCTTTTCCTTGTGTGTGTGTACAACATGAGACGCAACGTAAATATGCGTTACGTTACGAGCATGGTCTTCTGTATCAGATGTGGGGCTCCTCATGCCTTACTCGTTTTGTTTTTGGCGTGTGCACATAAAATAGTCAGAGAGTAATAGCAATAGTAGTAGTAGTAATAATACACAAAGCACGAGCAAAGATGAAGTTCATATACTACAAACACACAAGCACAAGATATGGACAATGTTTGTGTGTCTGCCTCCATGTGTTAGTTTCATGCGAACAATAAGAATGTGACTACGTGGTTAACAGAGGAGCAAATGTGAAATTATGGCTTTGTGTGGTTTTGCTTTTCTGAATTATTGAACAGATTTCTCTTTAGTTATATATTTCTTCCTGGATATCTGTAATCATTCTGTGTGTGGGGCTGTTTCCTTAAGATAAATCCTACATGAATCCTAACTCACTATATAGCTACTAATATTCAAAATAATATTTAGGTATTTCCTTTACTTTGCTATGCTGTACTAAAAGAATTTGAGTAAATATGTTTCTTAAGCACATCACTACTGTAATAATATAGGTAGGGATTGTTATTAGTATTTTTTGTGTCATTTTTTAATTTATTATCTACCTAATAAATGTAAGCATACTGATTCGAGTAAAATGAACATACATACTCATTGCCAGTTTTCCACTACCATTTCGAAGCAAAGAATCTTAACATCAAAAACAATGTAGGTAGTCAATAAGTATTTAGTATATAAATGTGTACATGGCAGATGGACACAAAACAGATTATAATTTTTTTCATTCATCTTTGAATTTTCTTTGTATTCTTTTTTAGTTAATTCCCGGGGAGACATTTTTATTACAGAAATTTTTATTAGTATTAAAGATGTAATGTAGGTTGTTGCATTTTCTACTTTTTAAGTTTTCATAGATTTCATAGTTATAATATTCATTCATAGTTATGTTTGGTGGAATGAACTGGGATCTGGGTATTAAAGTATCTAATAACGTAGCTATGTACACCGCAAGCTAGAGAAAAGTTTTACCATTGGTTTTATTCAGACATTTCACTTTCTTTTTAGATGTTTTAAAATAAGTTCGCCCACTAAACCTCATAAAAGAACAATACCTTGCAACTACCTACATCATCTTCTAAAAATGAAAGATCCTCTAAAAACTTTATACTACTGTATAGGAAATGATATTTTATTCTACACAATTACATTGATAATAATAACATTGCAATGATGATAGTGTTCCTTTGGTTTAAACCTGTTCAGAACAGACAGAGAACGTGGTATATTTGTGTACGATAACATATTGTGTGGTATAGGGGTGAATCTGAATGGTTTTGCTCAGCAGTTCATACATTCTTTCATATCGCATCATCAAATGACAGTAACTACAGACGATCTTACAATAAATTTCTATCCAATCGTAATCCTACTACACTCTATATGTTTCCTTGTTCGCGGAAAATTCACTTAAGACACTTTTACTTTTAGTGGTCCTTAGAACCCCTATTTTCTCTATGTGGTTGCATTTGTGTGACTTTACTACTAGTATTTTATATCGCATAGCACGAGGAAAGTTTTCTCCCACACTTATATTATTAGTAATAGGTATGTGTGTGGTATGTGTGTGCATGTATGTGGTGGTAGAAGCCGTAACACGTAAACACATAGTTATTCCTTTCCTTTTAGCCGTATCATGTGTTTTCTATACATCTGTGTGTATTTCTCTAAGTACAGATGCATCAAGGCGATTCTATGTATTTTGCGGAATAAAAGGAATGGAGAGGAATCATCCGATCATCTTTTTACAATCCGCCTACAACTATTCTAAGTGTATTGTATAATACTTCATTTTATTTCCTAAGCCAAGACATTCCCATAAAATAAAGTAGAGAAATGGATGTGAGAAACTGAAAGACATCTTCTTCTTCCATCTGCACTAAAAGAAGTCTATGTGTATAAGTCTTGCTTAAACTTCTCTTTGGTTCTGTTCTTGTTCTGCACGACACGATAAAGTTTTGCGGGAAAATTGCGGTTTCCACAAAACACGCTACAACTTCCTTTAAAAGTATGTCTATCCCTGTACAGATATTCCTCTGTAAAAAGGAAAGTACGCAACTAAAACGTCTCTTTATGGTCACTTTGACTTTGTCATTCTTCTGCACTTTTGCACACACAGCCTTTGTATGGATATACAACCAAAGTAATACTTTTTCCAAGGATTTGATGCTTTTCTTACGTACATGAACGAAGGAAGAGTAATGCACTACCACATCATATCAACCAAGAAAAATCGCGTAGTTCCTCTCTGTGTCTATAACGATTGAACGGGAAACCGCAGCAGCATGATTCAAACTTATGAAGTGTGTACTAGCACTCTATTCCTTATACTGAGTGTGCACCACATAGAAATATCATAAGCAACTTTTTTGTATCTAGTTATACATATCGGTACACCATGAATATACAAACATGTTTTCATGACCGTGCAAAAATCCTTTGAAAATATCGCACAAGCAAAAGCATAGCACATAAGAATTGCAGAATGCTTACACACACAAATGATTACCAGCTATAATCTATATAAAAATACTATTGACACTTTCAAGCACATCTTGAACTATACAGTGTCTACATACAGACACACACACAAAATTCTTTCTATTTTATACTTGGATATTATATAAATATAATGGTAGTAATGCAGTGTTTGAACATTGACTCGGTTGTCGAGTGTTGTATTTTATGCATTCACGATGAATAAATTTATGAGAGGCTCATAAAATGAAATAGAACTACCAAATTTAGTTCTTTCACATTTTTCAGCGAAATCTTTCTCTTTCTCTCTATTTATGTGTATATACCTTCTCTTGGAGTGTATATCTTTAAAAAACGTAAATTCTAATGTAGTAAAACTCTACTCCAGCGAAAAAGGAAATACTGTGATTTGCTTTGTGGTATAGTAGTTAAAGTAAAGTGTGACGTTACTGTTCCAGTAGCACTGGGAATGTTTTATAGCGATGTGGTTTGAGTAGGTAGTAAGTATATTAAATAAAGAGAGAATAGATGTAAAGACATCTAAGGAAAAGTGATCTAGGTAAGAAAAAGAGATTGCATTGTGATTTTCTATTGTAATACAGTAGTAGTGGTTGTAGAAGTCCTACATACCACTATCAGTAGAACTGGTGGTGGTGGTAGTGGAGTTTTTGGATACTTGAATATTCCTCAGGTTTTTCTTTTTGGTTTGCGTATCCTTTGGCTGACACATAAAAGGATTGATTTCACGATGAGATTCTCTTCACGTTTTCCATGAGAGATTGAGTGATTTTCTCAAGCCTCGAGGCTTACCATCGTCGATATTCTCCTTTGCTTTGCTTTACTTTACAAGAGGAGCACCATCATACACACAGCCATAGCACTGGCAAAACTATGTTCCTCATTGCACACTGACTGCGTGTACACACTCCTCGTTTGGTCTACTTGCTCCATTATATCCGCATCACATACACATTCTAAGTATCCATTCGTTATTCTTTCCCTGACTTGCTTCCTTCGTTTCTTTATTCTGATGTGATCTTGTGTGTTATTATATTAAAGGGATACCAGTGTACATACTAGGCATACCATTCTGATGTACTCGTATTATGCTGTGGCGCTGCCTTATATAGAAGTGCGAGACTACTTAGAGTGCGTAGAGATAAGCATTGATCTGATTCTGTTAAATTCATGTACATGAGTAAAGTAGCATTACAACAAGGAGTTCAATACAGTAGCAAGATTACGAGATTCACACACACACGCACACAAATGTATATACAAGATACACATACAAAAGCATTTCTAGCACTATGTTACTATATCGTAGCTAGAGTTGTAATACTGTGAAGCGGTTGAACTCTGAAAACTCAAGTGTGTATAAATCAGTAATGTAACCTACAGTTGAATGAAATCGGTAGAAAGGAAATTCAGCAGTAACACCAAAAGCTTATTTGCTGCGTCTTCTTTTCGGTAAAGCTGTGAGATTTGGATATGTACAAGTAAGTGTGGTTGTGTTTGGTGTACTAAAACCATTGTGTATTGATTTCCACTTGGGATTTTTTAAACTGTAAGCATTTTTCTGTTTCATTTGCCCTCTTTGTATATTTATAGTGCGTATGTTGAAAAGTAGCTTAGTATACGCCGGAAACAGTACTGCTTGTACAATTTCCTAGTGAAAAAGTATTTTACTAGTGTTTAAGGATGAATTTCTTTAGTGTGTCTCTCTGTTATAAGATTATTACTACGATTGAGTGAAGGAAAGTGAGAGAATGAGAGCGGAAGAAGCTCAGACAAATGCACGGACACAAAACATTCATGTAAATGTAACTCAGTTCGGTTTGTTTCCTTTTATTCAACGTTCTATTACTACTCAACGGCTGCGTCAGAGATAGGAATAGTTCTATGCGGCTATATAGAATTGTGCGTTTGTGTAATGGAATACTATTGTGGTTGTACAAATAAATACATGAAGATTCTCTTTACACGCATAAGAAAAAGTCAGAAATGATCCTTGTGTCTATTTCATGTCATGAGTGTGCGTTTGAGTGTATGTGATTTCGTTGAGTTCGTAACTTTGTGTTGATGAGGACGGAGATGTGATGTTTCCGTTTCTCTATGGAAGAGTCGAGTAAACTCAGACTCAAGTGTAATAGAGACAACCAAACAAATTCTAGCACTTTTGTGAGACAATCTTTTTTCTAACATTGTAACATCAACATGTATAACATGGTTTTGATGTTTAGTTTACCACAAATGAATTATAGGTTTCCTAATTACAATTAGAGTCTACCACAAATATTAGCCATTTTGATCACATTTCAAGCTAAAGCGTTATACTTCTTTTTCTCTTATTCACAAAAATACTTTTCTCTGTAAAATACACAGGTGAAATAAAAAAAATATATTCATTTTTAATCAAACCGTATTAGTATTGTGTTTTAGCATTAATAAATTATTATCTAATGCTTCTGTGAAAAGGAAACGTAGCTATTTACCTCCTGCTGCTGAATTTCTCATAAATTCTGTGAACTGTTTAAAAATACTCCCTGATCTGTCACTTACTTGGCGATATGAATTCGTGATGCATGTCAAAAAGAACATTTATGCATCGCACCGACTCACTATAAATTATCAGTGAATGAATTCGAATATCCAACCAAATGCATTCGTTTACAACAATCAACAATATGGGGAAACGTCTGTCACTTTGTCTGTCGAACTAGGCTTGTTAAGCTGAGAATCCAATAAAGCATGATCAGTATGGGTGCATCCAATTTTCTCATCCACTCTTCTATTTGCGTGTAGTTGAAATATTGAAATATTTTTTACTGACACTTTTCACGAACATTTCTATATTCAGAATCCCTATTCTATAATTATGACTATAACCATGTGCTTATATACCGTAATTTATGAAATGCAGTTTTCTATATAAAAAGGATTAGCATATGAGAAATTCAATAAAGTAAAGCCGCAGTTATTGCCTGACTGTTAAAGGGCACCGTGAAATGCTACAGGCTGATTTATCTGAGGAATGAAATGCACAGACAGAATAGAGATGCAGAATGTGTGTCGTTTCATTTAGCTAACTTAATTTTTCTCCATTATTGCTTTATGCACTTTGGTGTTTCCCGTCAGCATAACATCATCAACCTTTGTCTGTCTATTACTTTAGAGAAAGACAAAACTATATATTTTATATGCCTTCATTTATGATTTAAGCATGTGTCTTATAATAACATCATCTATAGGGAAATCAAAGGGATATTATATGCTAAAAGGGATGAAATGAAATGCACCAACACTAAATTGACTAAGCTCCTAAAAGCAACCAAAAAGGGTTACTTTGATTTTCCTTTCTTGTATTTAAAACTACACCGCACTATTGTGTAAACGCCCTCCCTCTCCCATTAGTCTCAATTTTCAACCGACACATTACACTTTTTATTATAAACTCATCTACTGTGACTTTTTATTAATTGTTTTATCTCAATATGAAATAAAAAAAGTATTTTTTTAAATTATACATAAAAATTCTCCACTTTAAAGTATACCTACAACAAACCATATTCAATATTCACACGTTTACTAACCATGAAGTACCTACATAAAATGTAAATGTAATAATTTTTCATATCGAAAAATATTTTTCGGGCAGTCAATTCAATAAAAATAATCGTGACAATTAAATTTGGAAATGATAAAGTATTTTTACACAAAATGCAAATAAGATAACAATTTTTTACAATTAGTGTTTAACATGAAGTGTTGTTTGAAAATGAAAATGGAAAGAAAAGAGCAAGTTAATGTAGAAGATGCTAAGTAAGCATCTGTATTTACGGGCACCTAATCGTAAGTATTTTGTTGACTGCTGATTTCAATTAGAAAATTAATGGGAAACCTGGGTAGATTTAAGGAGTGGTCTCTCTCGGTCTTCTTCACTTCTGCTGACCATCATTATTAAAATACTGCATGAAAGCCTTTAACACTTTTCCACAGATGCTTACTGCTATAGGTACCGAATCGGTAAATACATTAGTACAAAGCTATAAACACCTTTTACGTTAGGTACACACTATACCTACAATTACATACACTTTTAGTTAGCATGTACTGTAAAGCAAGTGCTGTAAATTGTAAATTACAATTGCACTATGGAATTAGCCAGTACACGAACAAACTATTATGAGAGAGAGAGAGAGAGAAGCATTTAAAGGCGGTATGCATTGCATGCATGACTCTAGTATGCTGTGCCGTTTGTTCCTTGTTAAAATGGTCTTTCTTGCAAAGCATATAGCATTACAAATTGCATTTGATTACATTATCCTCGTCTTTCTTGTTTTCTATTGTGTAGTGTGTGTAAGTGTAAAATTCAATTGAGAATTTCCATTCGAGATGCATATAAGGTTAAAGCTATTGATATGCGGACTATGTGTTTGAAGAAGTGATGAACAGGATTTTACAAGCCACACCGTGTGTATGTACACATACCTAACATAAAAGTGCATGATAGTGTTAAGTACAAACTAACACATACACACATACACAAGATACACATTACATTAGTACACTCCTTCTAGTAGTCTAAAGAAAAAGACACGAAGCTTCATTTGTTAATAAACAAAACACTTGCACCAGTAAATCCAAAGTGAATGAACATTTGCTTTTATCGGTTACTCACTCACTCACTCAGACGTTGTTGTTGTTGTTCCCTGCTACTTAAATTGCACTGCACTGTTGATGATATGATGAGGATGATTGTTCGTGTAGTGCAATGTATAGCATTACAATAGATAACAATAATTTACATTAGCATTTACAATATCTCTACACCTGAGTTGAAGTAAAAAATGTAATCTGTTGGGAAACGGCTTTCTTTGTTATTCATTTATATTATTTGAGTATAAAGAAAAAGGTGCATGTGTAAAGTGTATACAATGCTATTGCTATATAGTGACTTGTTCGCATTGGTGTTGTTAATGAACTGTACAAGTGAAAGATGAGGATACTAATGGACTCTGTGAGTTATGTGATGTGATGGCCCCATGCATGGTAGGAACCATTGGTGTTGTGGTGTTAGAACAAGTCCTGGTGTAAGAATTCGTTTTGTTGTGTCAATATTATTCGCTTATTAAATATGTAAGATGTTATGTAATGGTAATGGTGTTTTGAGATTAGAAAATACTCGGAGTATGTTGTTGTAGTAGTATATGTAGTGTGTAATGTGTGCAGATATAAACAGAGATGCGGCGTGTCCATTCAGAAAAGAATTATCTTGCATGGCATATCTTGCGTGTAATTTCCCTATTTTCCTTTTAACGTGACGCTAAGTTAGCGTACGTGCGAGGAAAGAATAGGAAATGATAATTTCCTTGCAATAACAACGTTATAACACTACTAGGAGTATATAGTAGGAAGAGCTGTTTCAACGAGTTTCCAGTTTGGATGAATTACCGGATTTTCTTCTGCTGTGGAGGTTTCCTCAGTGTATGGAGAGATAGAATTGTTAGTAATATTAGAGTGGTGTATGTGAAGAGGGAGAAGAAGATAAAGAACCAGTGCGTGTATCTGTGCGGTATAATACACTAAAAGAAGGTGTGTGAAATAAATTCTCCTCGAGTTGGGCTGACTCTTTCCGTACACTACAGATAGCTTCTCTTGAGTAATTTCCTTACGTTTTGTATTGTGTGCTATAAATGTAGTTGCGTGGCTCTATAGAATATGCACTAGCTCATAATTTAAAACCATGCATATTTATGCATTCAAATCACTTACGCGCAGTTTGTGCTCAATGGAAATTCATAAAGAGTGAATAACTGAGTTTTTATGTTCTAATAATTCCATTAGAGTAAATATGGATGTTTAGTATTAGTACCTTCACAAATACTTATTTCTTTGAAATAAGACTTTGAGGTCCGGACATACTAATAGGCTCATTTCGAAAATACCTTTAGCCAGAAGGCTGCTTTTCTCTGTATAAATTGGATGAAGCTTAACCCAATTTATTTTCCAGCATTGGCCTATGAAGATTCTGTAGTATTGTTTAATAGCATTGACTAGATGAAGATACATTTACACCTACAAGATGATAATATTACACCTACAAGGATTTAGTAAATAGAATTTTATTATTATATTAATTTTATTATATTGCACTTCCAAATAATTTTGCCAATTTTTTCATATTATGCCTTTGGCTATGGACGATCTTTTTACTCAAGCATTTCTATCTGGTCTGCCTTGTTGAGTATATAAATATACAAGCCCAAAAATTGTGCTTTGGAAGTGACTAATTACAGTCTACTGCAGATAATAAACCTTAATAGTCTTATTGTATTATTAGCCCTAAACGAAGACTTACGCAGTGCGTTAATCTTCCTTTACTTTTATGCGATAACTTTCTCTATATGTGGAACTTACCTTAGTGTTAGTGAATATTTATTTTTCACTTCCGCCCGCAGTGAGTAGTATACTCTACTCAACCCCAAGTGAAAGTAATGTGGCAGCAAATGTTATTTAAACAGTCCCATTTCACTCATTTATTTCCATTGCATTGCGTGTACGCAGTAGTAAAATAAAAGAATGCCAAAATACCTCCCACCACCACCGCAACGACTAAAACCATACACATACTTCCCTATAGATACTTATTAACACGACCTTAGTGCACTTCAGTTATACTGCACTCCTACAACAGAGTAAGATTCATTAAAACAATTCGAATTCTATATTACACTTTCTCGTTCAAGGAAAATAAGCATTTTTAACTTTTACACCACCACCAACTGTATATTATAACACAACCTACACGATATGGTCTTCGTAATGGAATAGAGAGGATTCTTCCCTTGTGCTTTGCCAACAGATACTAGCAGCCTTATAATATACTTCCAAAACATCCCCCATTACCATTATGACTCTCACCACGCAACGATGCAACATTACCACAAATTCTCCTTGACTTTTCCTTTCTTTTACTTCACTTTTTACAAATGCACCTTCTATAACACTCGCCTTTATATATTTCTATGTATGTCTTTACGAATTCTATATGTAGGTATCTGTAGTATATATTTATTTGCGAGGAAAAACTATTAAGAAAGAAATAGCTCTTTTACTCTTATTGCTGCAGTATGGTGTCTTGATGAAGATGTATACTGAAAGAACAACTCCTCGGTGCGTAATGTATTTGCAGTGCGTACTTTACACACAAGCTTCTTTCTTTCTCTGTGTCTTTAGTCTTTGGTTCCCTCATGCCAAATGATCTTTGTCTAGTAGTATGCATGTACATACAATGTGCCGACTTTTTTCTTTTAGTATTAGTCCATCTGCCTTGCAATTCTTTTTTGCACTACAAAATTATATTATTGAACTAAAGTAAGATTTGAAAAACTATTGCATATAATAAACCTAATAAGTTTGATTGATGTAAAAACTAATGTGAGCTAATTTTTTATATTTGGCTCAAAGCTACTTTAGATCGATTGTCCATTCGGGCTTTCTTATACTGTAGAGGTACTTTATAAAAATGACGTCACAAATTACTGCTAATAATGTTATATGCTACTGCATATTGGTGCACACTAAAAATGTACAATATAACAAATAGTGTTGCTGAATAAGAATAGTATAGTTGAATATATTGGACAGAATGGATGAACTGTTATTAAGTTGGGACTGTAATGAAATGAAGAAATGTTGCCTACTTTAGTAGCTGAGTTGTGGCACTCTGTTACTGTTGTTGTTGCTCTTGTATGTGTTTGTATTTGGTTATATAAAAAGTGAGTAGGTAGGTCTAGGTATATAGCAAAGAGTTAATCTATTCCCATTTCATTATTTGCAAGCTAAGGATTGTTTACGTGAGATTTACGAGAGACTTCTTCATTCGTTTATATCCTGAGCCTCTGTAGTAGTTTGTTGTAAAAAGTAGTGTATTCTTTACAGTGTATTTTATAAGGCTGTTGTGAGTGTGTGGATGAGGATTGAGACTGCATGGGATGATAGGACAAGTTTTTCGGAAGAATTGTAGCGGTGGGAGAAAGCAGTGAAGCGAAGCTCGTTTGTTGTATCGGGAGACTTGCGGGATGAAATGTTCATACCAGTTTTATACACTTCTCCTTTTCTATATACAGATAAATACGGGACTTCTCCTTTATACTAAAATCTTTTACTTAGTGTGTGTGGGGATGTTTTAGATTCTCTGGAACATGATAAGAAGGAAATGTTTAGTTTGTAACAGTTCTTTGTGTATAGTAAATATATGGTGACCGAATATATAGCGCTATCAGATTTGGGCAAAAACCCAATAATGTATACTGCAAGTGTAGAAATGCATACTATACGTATTATTATAGACATTGAGTCAAGTTTTTTGAAAATTCACAGAGTTGATATGTACGAGCGTTGTATCTGGTTGTTTGTGATATGAATGCTTGTTAGTACAGTACGTGAAATATTTGTGATATAAAGGAATGCAAAAAACTAACAGACGCACTGTACGATTGCTGGTGTTTATGTAGTTCTGTGTTGAAACTGAGATATTTGTATGTATGTGTGTAAGGGAAGCTTTAATTCTTGGTTGTATGCGTGTTGTATAATAATATACTAGTAAAAGTAAACGGTGAAGGGTACATTAAATATCTGTGTGAGTGTGCTGCGCTTTTTACCAATTACTTTGGAGCTACTGCATGAAATATCATGCGAGAGCAAGTCAGACGAGAGAATCTCCAGTAATTCTTCCGGCTGAATAAAGAATTTACACTCAGAGCTAATAAATATGATCCCATTAGTCCTAATCAAGAGTCTTTAAAACTTTTGTAACTTTATTTCCTTTCTGTGTGTGTATATACGTGTGCTGTGCTACTTAGAGAGTTTTACAGCATTGTTGGCTCTCCTTCTTGTCGTCTTATTTAGCCTCGGCAGTAGTAAAGTCAAAAGTGACTCGAGTTTTCCAACAGATCTTCTCTTATCCGCCTTGTGTTCTGTCTAAAACTGTCTGGTTAACTTTAACTTGGCCTTATTTCATTCCTTCCTCTCTGTCTCTATCTCCTTCTTTCTTTCGTGCCAGTCGGTGGAGTGCATGAACTGACTTGACTTATTGCTCCTATACTACCATCAAGTCATCATTATATATTCTCAAGAAAAATTATGTCCCTTTGTGTTAATAGCATACTGCTATTTTATTAGTGGTAGATGAACTGGCAGCTACCAATCAGTCTTGTTAGTAACAGCTCATATCTTCTATACCTTTTTCTAAACTTGCCTTAGTTTTTTCAATGAAAAATAAGTGTAATTTTACAACGATTTTTCATTAGCAAATGTTTTCTTACATTTATTTTCCTTAACAAACATCTGCGTCTAATTTTAAACAAATTTTTAGTGGATGACTCGTGGCAAATTTTATTACTAAGGTATATCTAATACATAGCGTACGAAACATTTAACCGTAAATATATCACACTTGAGATACAAATTCAAACTATTAGCAACCAATTTTTTATTGAAACCTACTTATTTAGTTCAAAAATTTCAATAACGAAATTTTTTTATTGAGCTTCAAATTAAACGATTTTTCATTTTGTTTCTGAGTTTATTATTTTTCATCCTAAAAGGGATTTGAAGAGACAAAGATTTTCTTGTTTACCGAAATTGTCGGATTTTGTGTGCATTGTCTTTATTACAGCTTCTGTGCACAGTTGCTTCATTACTGTGAGCAAAGGAGCAGAAAAATGCAGAAGGAAAGCCAAAGGAAATCAAGTTCATTGCCAAGTTCTTGCACATTATTGCTCTCCTATGTTTGTGCGTGTGTTTATACACACAAAAGCACAATAAGACCCTGCAGATATGTGCAAAGCTAAGCAAACTAAAGAGATAGACGTAGTTTGAGCACAAATGGGCGTATAATATTTTATGCTCTTAACCATTGTATCTAATATATTCTTCCTGTATAGTGTATCCCATCCAAGTGCGTACAGGCAACCATTGTATTCTTACTTATTCCTACACACTGTGTGTGTTTGTACGTATATGTATATTTGTGTGTATTTAGCTTTT
>JAQFYB010003988.1:0-17548 GCA_034694085.1 Pogonognathellus longicornis | reverse complement strand
GCTGGGTTGGGTTGGCATGCTCGAGGAGCCAGATAGGGTTGGGCTGGAAAAAGGCGACCCTCTAGACGCTCTACTAGGTATGTGTGTACGTACATACAACACCATGAAAGATTCACTTTTTTCTACTCAAGATGGAATGTTAAGATCCGACGTGCGTGTAATGACTTTTACTGCGAACATATTTCTAAACAGAATGTCTTGACTTAGAAAGTTTGGTATTGCGTTGCTGCAACTGCAACATGCAAGAGTAAGGTAAAGTGGATGCTACTAAGGGAAATTCAGCGGTTCACTAAGTAGGTTGTAAATCCTAATTTTGTTGAATAGTAAATGCCAACATCTTGCAGTGGTGCTATGCAGCTCGAATGACCTTTTACAATTTAATTTATAGACGAAAAGTAGAATTTCCTGGAATAAAATGGCAAATTGCAAAAAATTGTCCAAAAGCGAAAGGTTGAATCGTGTTTTTAGAGTGTAATGTCAGTAAAAGTAGTTCAACTGGACCGTTAGTTTGTCCTATCATTTATCTTACTGTCCAAAAATGTAGCCTAGAAAATTGAAATATAAAAGATGTAGGACGATTTAACGCGTTTTTTGTGTTTTTAAAGGTTAATGTAACAATGCCGGCGTTTGTTTTTGATACTGAAGAGTATGTCAGTGGATTTATCGTTGCTAACTATACCAATGGAGCTCCGGTGAAAGGAAACTTAACAATTCGGGCTACTATCAAACCTACAGACGCAAGGCTCTTGTCAATTTACAGAAATTCGGTCTATGAGCCAATTCTTCAACAGATTGTTCCCGACGTAAGTACCCGGAACGGATTTTATCGCGCTTTTGGTCCTGCTATTTCGTACAGTACATACCAGTTTCGTATAAAAAATGCTTTTAGTCCTGGAATCCTTTGTTATGTACACTTTACATGCACATTGCCGCGTTTTACACTAAGCAACGCTCTTAAGGATCATCATTTGTGATATAAGAATAAAAGCTATTATGAACCACCAGGAAAAAGCATCAATCTTTCTTTATACTTACTCACTAGTTCCCTGGCTTTTACGAGTTCCGTTTTCCGATGTGGGAGATCCAAAGAAGTGTATCTCAACTGGATAATATGGAAGTGACCATTACCGCTAGTGTGGGGGAGCACTACTGGAATGAGGTTGTCGAAGGCTTTTCCAAAGCCAGGATTTTCAACTCTACTCTTCGTCTACAGTTTCTGGGTGGCTCGCCGCAAGTCTTCAAACCGTCAATGCCTTACACGTGCTATGTAAGATTTTCAAAATATGATAGAGGGGAAGCGTGTAATGACGAGGATCTGATAAAATCGCAATTATACGGAATCGCTTACAAGTTCTTAACTGTCCCGTCCCTGTCTGTCTGAATTGGACTATTGTTTATTGCAAGTCCGGTATAGTGATAGAATGAGGAAATAGAAAACGTATCATTAGATTTTATCAGATCGACTGTCACATATAACATTTGATAAGGAAAACAGTTTATTTATACGTACACACTCTGTGTATACTAAGGATATGCCATGTGATCTCATATCATGTAATCCTCTTGATTGTGCCATAATCGAATGGGGTTGATTGGTTACAGTTGACGATCGCATATCATGATGGATCACCATTAACTCCTAACCGACTAGAGTACAGTGTTCTGGAAATTGAACCCGAAATAATCATGAGAAATGGAGGAAGACGAAGACTTGAACCCCGCAATGTTTCCATGTTATCAGAAAGCCCTGGAATTTGGAGAACAACATTTGATTTGAAACTGGAGTTGTCTGCGGGTAAAAATGTGCAATAGAATATATAGAACTTATTTTTGTGACGGTGCCAAGACACAGTAGCATTTAGCCTGTCAGTCTATTGGTGTAGGTACATGGTAAAGGTGAAGGCAGTTAATGAAAATGTCATATAATAAACGTTCTGCTAAGAACAACGAGTCTGCAAATAAGATTTTTTTCGTTGACTGTTTTATTGCTTTTATTACCTTTGTCAAATGAGACTTGGTCTGTACACTGTAATGAACGGAGCTTGGTACAGCATTGAACAAGCACCTAATCTAATTGACTCTCTCTTTGTGAACAAACAGGGTCCGCGAGAGTACGACAAACTGCACAACTAATCAATGACATTCAATCGCTTCGAGTTAATGCTGTATTTTCGAATCGGTTTCGAGAAACTGGTACTACTGAACTTCTGGCTGTGGCTCACTATTCTCCAAAAAATCGTCACATTCGAGTTACCTCTTCTACTAACGCTCCGAAGGTAGGAAAACAGTCGATGTCGAAAGATGCGTAGTAAAGCTAATAGGAAATGATAGACCAGAACAAGGAAACGGTTTTATTTCATTATCTTCGTTTATTTGAGATATGGGATTCATTTATTTTATCTGTGTGTACTGCACAATCCTTACGGTGATCGGTGGCTAAAGTCTCGTATCTGTACACTTACACATTGCTCTCATTCTCTTTATAATGATTGAGTTGAGTCTATATATAGATTGAGACTTTATTCAGTGAAATGAACTTGAATCTTATAGAGATAACTTGCAACGTGCATGAACGAAGATTGTCCCATTCCCATTGGATTTTATAAATGCATTCCCTCTGGTTTTGTTTTACTTATGTGACAATGTTTCATGTGTCTAGGTGGGAGAGTACATTGTGTTTCACGTTCGTGGGAATTTTTATATGGATCGATACTCGTATCTGATACTGTCAAAGGGTGTAATACTCCTGAGTGGAAGTGAGATTATGGATGCATCGATTCGAACATTTGCTATCAGTGTCAGTCCTGAAATGGCCCCTGCTGCGACAATCGTCGTCTACCATGTGTCCAAGTACAACGAAGTCGTTGCGGACTCCTTGACTTTCCCCGTTAATGGAATTTCTAGAAATAACGTGAGAATTTTTTTCTTTCAGTACGCATAAAACTCATAGTAATGATGATGGTATTGCAGTTTTAAGCTGGAGAGAGAGTGTAATAATGGTGATTTATGGAGGACATTAAATACATTGTTCTGTTTGTGTAACGTGGTTCCAAATGTGTTGTAATACTACTTTCTATGTTCATTTTTAGTTCACCGTTGTGATCAATAACAAAAAAGAAAAGACGAACAATTTTGTGGAAGTGATCATTCGAGGACAGCCTGGTGCATACGTTGGTTTGTCGGGAGCCGACTCTGCATTCTATACCATGCAGGCCGGCAACGAAATCTCATATGCGGATGTAAGTGGTAAACTTTATGTAGATAGTAGTAGTAAAGTTTGTTATGATAACATGTAACTTGGCTGAACCATCACATCACATGATACATGCCTCTACTATGTATTCCAAGGTGTCTCCCATTAGCACGAGATTTATTATAGCTGTAATAGATTTAAATAGCATCAGAAGATTATAGGAGCATTTTCCAAACCCTAGATAGAATAATAAGCGGAGCTACTATGAACATTACCAACTTTTAATGGTGATTTGTAGTTGGTTATGTTTTTAAATGTTTTTACCTACCTCCTTGATATTGATACTTACAAGCAAAACTCTCTTACTAGTATTTTAATAATGATGCTATTAATATACAGTTAGCAGCAACTATGTTGTCGTAGTTCTAACATAGTTGCACAGAAGAATTTGTGAGTTTAGCTAACTTACAACTTCTTACACTTTGTAACGTATAAAATGATGAATTATTTGGCAGGTTCTCTAACATTGTTTTTGCATCTGCTTAAAAGTTTTTGTGAACAAAGTATGACAGTTTTGACAATGTAAAGGTTTGGATGCTTTATTATGGTCGTACATACTTGCAAGAGTAGATATGAATGAGGTTAGAATTCAATTACAAAAAATGATTTGGCTCGATCCACGATCATATTCATAAGTGAAAATAAATTGCTTTTAGATTTTGAATCTCACTGTATACCTACGTACTAGGAATGTACAAAGTTGAATGGTTGAAGCTGTAGAGGTGTTTGTTGGATTGAAAGCAAACCATTTTACCTTCAGTATTTTAAATTATATTTTAGGTATTGAGCAAGATGATAAATTTCGACGAAGACTCCAATGGAACATACATTCACAAGTGGATCTCTCGTGACGGTTTGCCTGATGATGTTGTCTACTTTCCCTCTCATTCCTTTGGGATTGATGCCAACAGAACTTTTGAGTAAGTCTTTGCATTGATTCTGTCTCTGGGATCTATTTACTCAGGTTAAGGGTTGTTTCCTATCTCGGTTCATTTCATCCGTCTCTTTTCTCCCACATACACGTACCAAATACTTATTTTGCGTTCCTGTCTTGTATATCCTATTCATCAATCTCTAGACGTCTCGAATTCGCCCCATGTCTAACTTTATAAAATTAAACTTTCCTGAATTCAAAAGCAAGTTTTATGTGATAACTATGCGTAGCTTGAAGCAAGTTACGATATTTGAGTTTCAAAAGCGATTGTATTTCATTGGTATGTAATAAGAATCTGTATAAAAGAAATCTTTTATACTTCCTACTTATATTTTATATTCTGCGATAAACCATGCTTGAGAAAACTGACTTTACTGACTACGTAATAAACTTGTGCTTTTAGACACGAACAAACTACACATTTTTTATGTTGAGTATGGAGTATGGATGTTTAGAATAGCAAATAAATAGAATTGTAGACGCATGGTGTTTTTGAAGTAGTATGAAATCCTGAGCTTGTAACATAAATAAATATGTATGATCTGCAATACAATACTGACGCAATGGTTTTATTTTTATTAACAGGTTCTCAGGACTGGTGGTTTTCAGCGATATTCCTTTGCCAAGAAAATACGATGCTTGTAACGAAACAGCAGGATTGTATTCTTGTCTGACAGGGAGTACATGCTACTACATTGACAGGAAGTGTGATGGAATTCGTGATTGCCAAGATGGGACAGACGAATCCAACTGTACGTTAAGTTTCCATTGTCCATATCCGATTTCATGTTTGCTTACTTAGTCTGCTTTACAGTGTTTGAGTAGGGGTTACTTAATCCTCTGTAAAGCTGGCTTCTTTGTCGTGTGTAAATGTATTTTCTGCTAAAAGACCATTTGTTAGTGCCGCAGTATATGTTTAACGAAAGTGATACTGTAATTTATATTTGATTGCTTACGGGTATATTATGGATCATTATTAATATCCTACTGGAAACCGTATGAAGTGTGTATAATCTGACTAATATGTTGTATGTGTATTTTTCTCCTTTACCTTTACAGGTCAATGGTTTAACCAAACGGACATTATCGATTTCAAACTGAATCGTATTAATCGTATGCAGCGTCTGTACGAAAATGTTTGGTTGTGGAAGGATATAAATATCGGTCCCCATGGTCATTTCATTTTCACCCTTCCAGTTCCTCAGAGACCTGCTTTATGGATGGTGTCTTCGATTGGCGTCAGCCCCAAGACAGGCTTTGGACTGTTAAGATCTCCCATCGTTGTAAGAAATAAGAAGCCATCTAAATCTCATTCAGTATTTCCTTTTAAGCTTCGGGTTGTGTCGTTGGGTTAGAACTGTAGGCTATTCAATGATTGTGTGCATAAGTAGGGAGAAGTGTCAGATAAATTACCCGGCTTCTCTAAGCCTACAACTCAACACAACGATGCTCTTCCCGTTTTCCCTTTCACCGAATCTGAAAAGTCTTTGAGAGGGGCCGTATTGTTCTATGCTTATCTATCTCTTGACGCTCGACAGGGTTTATGGACTTGATTTATATTTCCGCTTCGCAGTATATTATGTGAGTGTCTGTTGGGAAGACCTAGACCTCAAGTTAAGAAGTCTGATTTTCTTACTTTTGTAGTACTCTGGTGTACGTCCTCTGTTCATGAACGTCGAGATGCCTAATATTTGTCGACAAGGAGAGCAGATTGGTGTGCGGGTCACTGTATTCAATTACATGTTGAACGATATCGAAGTTATGGTGGTGTTGGCCGGCTCCCCAGAATACAAATTCATCCACGTGGAGGCTTACGGTCATGTCAACTCCTACAGTCCTAGAACGTCCAAGGGAGAACAACAGCATTTGGTGTGGATTAAGGCTCAAGATGTTGTGCAAGTTCATATGCCTATCGTTGCAACCGTCTTGGGAGAAGTGAAGGTCAATATTAAAGTAATTTCTCAAATAGCCCAAGATGAAATCACCCGAGTTTTGAAAGTCGAGGTAATGTTTATATATTTAGTAAAAAAAGGAAAAATCTTTTGACACTTTGTTTCTGTCGGTAATGGAAGTTTTGAAAAGAAAGCATTTAATTTTATGATAATGTTTTCAGCCTGATGGAGTTCCGCAATTCAGACACACGTCGATACTCCTTGATTTAAGCAACAGGGCTTTTGTGCTACAATACATGCATATCAATGTGACTGAGTCTCCCATCATTCCGTACGACTTCGATCGATACTATGTATTCAGCTCGAATTTGGCAGAGATTTCTGTTGTTGGTGATGTCGTAGGCCCTGCATACCCAACCATGCCCGTTAACGCTACGTCTTTACTCAACAAGCCCATGGTAAGTATAATGAAGAAAGCAAGAAGAAGAAGAGGGGGAATCAATGAAGAGGCTTAAGTACTAATGATCTTTTTTGCTCTCTTTCTCTAGGATTCTGCTGAACAAAACATGTTTAGTTTTGCTGCAAACTTGTATACTTTGATGTACCTCAGGCTTACCAATCAACGCAACAAAACTGTTTATCGACAAGCTTTCCATCATCTCAACATTGGTTACCAGAGACAGTTAAGCTTTCAAAACGACGATGGTTCCTTTAGTCTTTTCCGAAGCGATTGGTGAGCATCCAATTAGTAACCAAATGAACGCTCCAGGATGTCTATCGTTAAAGTTAGCTAATTCTATGTGTTTATCTAATCTCTTTCAGGAATAATTCAGCGCCAAGTGTGTACGTTACGGCATACTGTGCAAGAGTTTTTACTGAAGCAAGTTTCAACGAATGGGAAAATTTCTTATTTATAGATCCCGTCGTAAGTACCAATTCCATTACAAGAGGATCACTCGAGAAATAAAACATACCTTATACGCTTAAAGCATTTATTCGAGTTAATGTATTTTTTCTGTATTGTTTTATAGGTGATTGTGAAAGCTGTGTCTTGGTTCATTCAATTTCAAACTGAAGAAGGATCCTTTTATGAAGTTGCACCACATACAAATAGAAAGATGAACGACACAATTGTCAGAGAAGGCTATGTTTACAGTCCGAATATTACTCTTACTGCCCATGTTCTGATTGCTTTGCATGCTGTGAAAGACTTAGGGGTAAGTATCATCGCTGTTAATTTAATTACAGTCGAGAACAATACTTTATGTTATTATATAATCAAAAAGCAATAGATTAATACTGTGTTTTCACTTTATTTACTTCTATGATCTTTCTATAGGTAATTGGTCCTCAAGTAGCTTTAGCCAGGCAAAGAGCGGTTCAGTACTTAGAAATCAAGGTGGATCAAATGAAACAGGGCGCAAAACCGTATGAAACTGCGTTGGTAACTTACGCCCTGATGTTGAACAAAAGTCCCAAGGCTGACTCGGCGTTTATCATTTTGGCTGAACAAGCAAGACACGAAAGTAATTATGAATACATACTCTATGCCAAAATGTTTTTGTATGATTATATTTCGAATACTAATCCTAAACATGAAGGTATTCTTGAGTAAAATAAATGAGTGACATAATTTAACAGGCGGATACGCGTATTGGGGAAGAGAGCGAGTGCCTCCACCAGATTTCAAGTTGGAAAACAACAAGCCGTTTTTACTGCCTCGACTGCCATACAAATATGATTCGGAAAATATTGAAGCTACAGCTTACGCTCTGATGGTTTATGTGGCTCGGCAAGAGATTTTGGTTGATCCCATAGTAAAATGGTTGAATACACAGCGTCTCTACGACGGCGGATGGGCTTCAACACAGGTAGAGTTTGCAAATATCTATGATATACTGCTTGTGTAACTGGATTCCAACATTTATTAACGAGATGAACTGTGTGTTGTGGTGTGTGGTGTAACTTGACATGACATCGTTAATACCTTTCATTTTTATCGCATCCAGGATTCTGCAGCTGCTCTCCGAGCTTTGATCGACTACACAATACGGCAAAAAATCCGTAACGTTACAGACCTCACTGTTTCCATTGAAGCAGTTTCAATTCCAGAGCAGATCACTACTTTTCACGTCAACTCTGACAATCTTCCGTTTCCACAAAAAATTCATGTCAGTTTATAAAAATGATGCAATTTATTATATGTGAATATTTAATTTGTAAACATTTATGTGAGTAATTTGACTTTATAGATTCCGAACGCCTATGGAACTGTGAAAGTTGAAGCGAAAGGAGCTGGCTTTGCTATTTTGCAGATGCAAGTACAATTTGGCGTTGATAGAGACCGTTTTATTACAGAACCGCCAATTCCAGCATTCTCGCTAAAAGCGCATGGAAAATTCAGCGGCAGGAATGCTTCTATTATTGAATACCATTCATGTCAGAGGTAGAGTATTTTTTAGCACTCTTTCGTATCGTATGCATATGTTTAAGTAATCTACATATAGGTGTATATACGCCGATACGCGTTTCATGGTAATCCCAGGTGTGTACATGTGATTTTGAAACACTAGCATTAACCCAGTTTAATGTGTTAACATGTTGAGATGAAACCTATATTTTTGTTTGCACACAGTTGGACGTTATTATCAGAATCGGAGCGTTCTGGTATGGCAGTGCTAGAAGTCAAAATACCTACAGGGTATTTTCTGCATCAACCTAAACTTGATCAGTACGTGTTATCACGTCAAGTACCAACACTGAGAAGGGCGAGATACTTTCCTGATAAAGTAATTCTATACTTCGACTACGTAAGTTCGGTTTATTTTGCCTTTTCACAAGTAACACTTCAGCTGGACTGTTGGGCTACTTTCATTTTCAACGAATGTCGCCAGCCTGGCCTTAATTTAGTATTTAATTAACTTCGTTTTCTTTTATAACTTTTAGTTGGAGAAAAATCCTACTTGCGTGAACTTTACAATAGAGCGATGGTATCCGGCTGCAAATATGACTCGATATTTGCCAATTAAAGTGTACGACTATTACGCTCCAGAAAGATTCAACGAAACAATCTTTGACGCATTTGACATTTTCATATTGGACATTTGCCAAGTTTGTGGCAGCTATCAATGTCCATATTGTCCAATTTTTGCATTCGGACAAAGGGTTCACCCTTCAGTACCTGTGATCATCTTTGGTTTTATCACGTTTATCATTTCCTCACACTTTACTTCGTTTATCTCACCTCCTCTACTTAACACATAAAAATTTTACTCGAAAATACGGACTAGTGTCATGTTCTGTATGTGTAAGTGTAACATAAAACAGTCGAGGCAAAAATTATTTGAGGATTGACTCTGATCTTGAGCTAGAATGATTGGTTAAAGTTATTATCAGAAGACTTGACATTGGCTGTCTTGCAAACAGCGAATTGACTAAAAGGCTGAAACTGGAAGTATTGCTGATTGACAATAATCGGCTGATCTGATTTTATACATTCAGAATTTCAAAATGAAACTCATGTAACCAAAGTATCTAAAGCGTATGAAAGCTATCTTGATAACTTTTCAATATCAATAATCCATTTATATTCAAAATGTAACACACGTCAATTTTTTACAGTTTTTGTAGACGTTTTTATTATCAACACAACTAACCTTTATATGTAAGCTACATACATAACATAACACACAATGATGATAGTCTGAAGCTATCAGGATCGTAAAACCCTATAGGTAGGCTATGAATGTGCTCTTCCAAAAGTTACATTGCAACTGTTGATACAAATACATGCACATGTCTCAGTACAGGACTCACGCTTTTTTACTTACAGGACTGACTTCTCAAAGTCTTATTTTATTTAATGCTAATTTAACAATAAGAAACAAGTCATGAAATACTTGCTTTGCTATTAAGTACTATTATTACACGTTTATGTAGTACAGATATACTGCTACAACGTAAACCCCAATATCTTAGAACTCGAAAATACTTCCCCCATCCCATATTACATATATAAATAATATACTTAATATTATAGGAACCACAATGTAGCTAAAGCTTCATTGACTCGACTCTCTAGACAATCTTTGTTTGCAGAAACAGAAGTCCATAAACGCGCATTTAATTATCTCTATTAAAACTCTCTTGCTTAGTATTTGGGATCCATTGAGATTATACTAAACTACCCAATACTGCTTTGACGCTATATTGTACAAGGACAACAATTTCGTATGAATTATTCTATTGATTTTCCTTTGTGTGCAAAAGTAGTGAGGATTCAGAGAATTAAGCCCATTTACGCGGATGATGGAACAACGAAAGCTACTTATTAAATTTCCTGTAATTATACAGATTTGTTTTGCTACAATCCGATTTGCGGATTATGTTGGCTTGTCTTTGTAAGGTCAATTATATTAACTATCAGACCTTCCTACTATTAGTATCATGCGGACTTCAACCTCAATGTAATTTACTTCGTGTTGGCGTTGCATGCTCAGTGACATGGCGTGAACAGAGAGAAGAGTTGAGTTCAACATGCGAGTACAAATACAGTTTTAATTTAATATAGAAATTCCAGTTTCATCTTTCCAACTAATATGATATACCCGTATAAAGTAAAGCATTTTACCTACTAAATCTTTCTGTGCATTTGTTTTTACCGGTTACTAGTTCTAAGTCAGCTACTTAACAATCTCTCGGCCTCTATATGAAATTTGTACATTAACTGAGAAACTATAATACTTTTACATTGAGACTCATATTTCAGACTGTTATGTATTTATAATTTATAAATATAATTCTGTTTGTGAAACCTAATTTTGTAGAATTTGAAAATCATTGCAGCTGAATGTATGGCTTTTCTAAGTTTAATAATTTAATATTTGAGTAATGAGTTGAAATATCGTATTGACATTTTTGTTTCTCAGTAACATACCTAATCTACCTATTTAAGAATTGAGTAAAATTATCTTTAACATTTGTTTTTGTACGTGTTGTGTAAATTGTAAATTTTATATAGCATAATTATTATTTTATTTAGTTTTTCTACATTAATACACTTTAAAATACCTTTTGTTTATTGTCTTCATTTACCTGTGCCATCCGTCCACGTTTATGTGCTCTGTGCTTTATGATCACTAAGAATTTGAGCTATGGATGGTATCCATTTTTAATGTTGGAACAGTAATTTTTAATGTTTTTGGATTTGAAAGCTAATTTTGTTTAATGCTTATTAATGTATGTACATTTACAAATGAATTAATCCCTGTGAAGTTTGAGAATGAGTATTCTTACTTACTTTAGTATTAATGATAATGAATTACACATAAGTTATGCTCTTGTTGTTGTGAGAAAATCAGATGGTTAAAAAAGTTAAACCTGATCTTGGTTAAATTATGCAGTATTTAGACTTGAATAGAAACTTATTATTAGATTAAGGTAAAGCATTCGTGAAACCATTTGTTAAATGAAATGTATGAAATGATAAAAATGATATAGTATGTGTATTGTATTGTGTACATACAATTGTTAACGTACTGTACGTCTTAAAGATATGTTTAAAAAAATGTAAGATGAAAAGATACGGAGTTAGTGTGATGTGAGTTGTTGTGTTGAACAAAATTATGGTGTTCGTTCGGTAAAGGAAAGGGTTTCATGTAAATTTGAAGTAGACACTAAGGTAGTTATAATTACCTAATTAATGATCAACTTGTACTTGTTAATAGGCAAATTAGAAGCGAGCAGCAGTGTTCAATTAGTGTGTATTATAAATAACTATGTACCTTTGGCCTGTGTATTCAATCCCAGTAATGTAATTTTGTAGTCAAAATGTTTGGGTGTGTTCATGCACATTTCTCTTGTACTTATTACGATGCCCCAGTAGTGGATTTGTATTTGTCCCTACCAATTTATAGGGGAGCTGTGAATCTTATTTTGAGTATTGATTAATTAATTAATTCCCTATAGTGTATCCATAAAAGTAGTTTGTAGTGTAGTATACCTATCTACGTATTTTAAAAAGATGACTATCAGAGCTCATGTTCAATTCAACCGTAGAGGCCATGCAAACACAAACATTTACCGTTGAAATATTCAAGGCCAAAATTCGAAGAGATAAAATATTATAGCGTAGCGATTTACAAACACACACTCACAGTTGTCACTTTTGTTAATCATGAAACATAGTAGGTACTAATATAGATTTGTAAGTAGCTCCCGAATAGTTAGTACCTAGGTAAGATATTATACAGTAAAAAAATAACCGTATGAATTGAAATGAACGGGTAGACTTAAACCATACATATACAGAAACGAATGAGGTTCAAATGGGATTAAAAGTATATTATAGTGATATACATATTGTTGAAAGTATTAGTCTGTTGTGAAATACTAGAAATAAGTCTCCAGTAATTAATTGTCAAATAGTTCGTTATTGTATCTGTACTTTTTACTTATAACCTATATTATAACTAATAGCTGTAGTATGTAGTACCGACCTTGAAATTATGATTAGTATCTCTGAGGGTAGCTATTTAAGGAAAATGACATTTCCCCAGCTCTTACTCGTTGCAATAGAAAGAATATACATTTTATGAATAAATCCAATAAAGAATTATCTTTGAACTGTTCGTTTCATTATACTATTACTGTCATTGTCGTCCCTACCGTGACCGTGACTGCAGATAGCAAAACACTCACAAAATCTACACATTCATGTCATTAATAGTAGGTTTGACATTGCCAATTGTCCAGGTTTCTATTTTGAGAATTTCATTGCCAGAATTTCTTTGAGATCTTGATAGGAATCCATAGGAGGGAAAATGGTTATAATATGTAGCTAGTAGAATTCATTTACCAACAGAATTAAAAACTTTGTCAAAAGCACGGTGAGAAATTGGGACTCTTTGCCCCAGTTTTCTGAATGAAAAGCAAGTGTGCTGGATTTGTTTGGATGAGTGAATTGACAACATACGTTTACATGTGTGTGTTCTGCATGTACACATGTGTTATACATTTAGCATTCAAAGCAACGATTTATATTTCTACACACCTTGTGCCTTTCGTATTTATGTGTCTTGTCTGTCTTTCAACACATTCGGTATTCCAGTATTTATTTACTCTGGCAGTTATGGCATGGCAAAGCTATGGTGATGGGTGAAAACAGGATGGAAAATGGAGATAAAGGATAGAGGTCTTGCCCATATGGACGAATTCGCACATTTATTCTACGTCAACTAATTTCCCTGTTCGCTTTATACACACACACACTCCGCACGATTCCACATTAATGTAGCTTTCTGCAGCTTGACAGACCTACCTAGGTATACTAATAATATTGTTGATTTACACACATTCTCGTAGACAGACATCGCGATCGTCATAAGCATTTTACACACGTTGAGTGGATATTTCAGTATGGTGTTTTACATATATAAACCGTGATGTACAGTTCGTTCAGTTGCATTTGTAACACACACAGGGTAAATATTAGTATTAGCTTTATTGTCGTATTTCCTGCTATGATTACTAGCTTTACAAACCACCGTACTTACGGGTAGGTTGTAACCCGGCTTCATTCCGGTCTGATAACTGCAGGAAACAAGCCAGGAATTTCTAATACAATTACAACCCATGCTACTTTGACTTAATGAACCCAGAAGGATGAACAAGAGACGTTCATTTGACGTTGACAAAAGATTGTGTCAGCATAATCTTTGACATTTGCCATATAACTTCATGCAAGATGCTCACAATGGAATGTACATGCAAATACCTTTAATAATATAGCTGCATGTGCATACCTTTGTGTGCTTTCGATTTAGAGACATAATAATTTATAAGTAGGTATCTACTTGTATAAGTAATGTGCACGAGATATTGTTAGTATACAGATTTTGAAGGTTGTAATAGAAAGCTGTAAATTGGTTTTTGGGCAGCAGATCGATTGAATTGCAAGAGATGGGAAATAAAGGGACAAGATGACTATTAAGGCACTTCTAATGAGAATCTGCCACGACATGATATCATTTGCCTTCTTCACTATTATTGCTGTCACTCAACTGACTGCATAGCGCTCCAGCTTTGTACTTACATACCTAACTCTATAATACAATGGCTTTCCATTAAACTCAACATTGGTCGAAGGACCAATTCCTGTCGGGAAACGTTCTATCAATCAAATTCCTATCGCACATATTTGCCATATTTTCTGCTTATATATACGTGCATATAAAAATACATTGAGGAAAACCCTGCATTTTACATGTAATCCTCTATTAATATTATTATTACATACTCAAACATGCCTAGGTATATTAAACACACGTCCTGACTATATTATTTGCCCGTGTTACAGTTTATATGTGCAATCGGGGAGTGAGGATTGAGAAAATGCAAACTGAGATGGGAACTTGCTTCACATTGGTGAACTGAAATGAGACTCGTCAATGAAACTCAATGCATCATTACATTGAAATTGTACATAATTACAACTTTCTTGTGTGGAAACAATGAAACATTGATACAGGTACAGCTGAATAAGAAAAACTGTCTAATTTAAACACAATTTTATTCCCTAGTAGATATGTTTACTATATTGCTAGATAAGTTTACATGATTGCCACATCACTCGAGAATCTGTATAGTTTTAAGTACAATAAAATTGCTAAAACATAATTAATATATTTAAGTGTCGCAGTAGATTAAGACAAGTTTACTTTAGTTTAGACGCATTAGACGTGAAGTTTGCATTGCGTTGTGTCCTTTTATGTAATGTACTCAATTTGTGTCTGTGTAAAACACAATTGAATTGTTAAAGTAGCTTGTAACATGGTATTTGTTGATATAGTTGAGGATTTTCTATCGGAGAATGAAAAGACATGGTACTCATGAAAAGCTTGAGAATTTTTTGTGTCTCAGTAAGTATTTCCTATTGTCAACCTTTCCTTGACTTTATCCATGGATTGAATGGAAGGACCTTTATTATAAGTGCGAAGGAATGTATCGAATGTACTTTGAAAAGCAGGATCTTGTTATTGTCGTTCTTTAACTTAGAGTTTCCCTTCTTATTGTCAAAAAACTATTTTTGCTTTGTTTGCAGGGTGAAGCTGTATGAATTGGTTATTTTGGTGTGCATGTAATGTGTATATATGCTGTTGCCTTCTATCAACATCAACACACACACTCATATTGTTTAGGGTTGCGTTTTGTTCAACTGACTGCCATCGCCATTATATTGTGAGTGGTCATATGTTGTGCATGCATATATATATATGTATACAGCTACCTAGATATATTCAATGCAAACTGTACATACTACAAATAAGAAATAATATAAAGTAGGAGTGTTAAGGGTCTCAAGTCGTATATATACATACCGTGACCACGAAATACCCCATAAGGATTTAAGAATCAGAAACAACCAAATAAAGCAAATGTCGTGTGGGCATTTCAGTTTTCATTACAGCAACACCGAAAATATCGTCGCTTTGACTTGACATGACTCAGAGGATGTTGAATGCACAGAGTATACAGTGTGAATGTGAACCGCTATATGAACTTGGTCTCTTAAGGGTGCGATTTGCGAATAATAATATAATAAGGTTTAATAAGAATGCACCCAGGTATAGTTAGGTAGTTACGTTATGGTGCAATATACCTTTGTGGGTACAATGGCAATATATCTTGGACGTTTGTTTGTTACTTAGGTACTCGGTTTCTTTTAACATACGTTTGTATGTGTCTTACTACCTATGTGAATATTATACATGTGGTATTTGTAAATGTGAATAAATGCATTGGCACTGCTAAGGTGAGTTCTTTAGCTCTCCTCCTCCATTTTCCAGTCGACGGAGTACTGTGATGACAAAATCGCGTGAGCAGTCCAACTTCTTGCCAGTTTCCTTATTAACTCTGGTCTGACCTAGTCACAGTCATAGCACAAAAGCTAGTTCTCCCCAATACTGGCAATAGTCGTCCGTCGTGGCACAAGCGTATACTTTAATTCCATAGCATCACATCAACATCTTTAATCACAAATTCTGACTTCTCGGCTGTAATTCATCTCTGTGACCAAACCAAAGCGTTGCTCCACTCTCTTTAGTTGCTGTACACTTCTGTGCTGATATGGTGCAACATCGAGCTAAAGGATACTCATTTTTTTCATGCAAAAAATATTCTAAGCTTAAAGCTTCGTTGTCTCAAAAATAAAAACTCTATTCAGACTACAGGCACTGGAAATTCTCTACGAGACAAAACACATTATTCAAAGGAAACAGCACACTTAATATAGATTTTTTGTTTTTAAAATGTACCATAGTCAATTACGTAAAGCCTTGAATTTAATAGAACTGGAAGTGAATCATCAATTCGTCCTCAGAATTTCAATCTCAATCTGAGCGGAGTCCACACGCTCGGTTCATAGTTCCAATCTGCCTAATAAAGTGAAAGACTGCCTGTCTCAAGCAAAGTTTTGATGGGAAATTAGCAACAAAGTTTTCCTCGGATTGATCGAAATAATTTGTACTTCCACGTTTCGTGGCTATTGAGTTACTTGTTAAGAGACAAACATTATTTCCCAAATACAAATATAATCATGCAACTACAGAGAATGCAAACAAGTTGGACCGTTTTAATATTTCCTATACTCTTTGGTAAGTATTTATAACTCAATATTCTTAGCTTAACTATCTGTATTACGGGTTGTTTGTTTTAATAGGTAATCGAACATCTTAAAAATATTATTAGCGCATTATATATTTCATAACATTCCAAAAACAATGACAAGTCTACATCTGAAATTGTATTAACTCACAAATTAAACGTATTCTCCAGTAATAATATTTAATTGATATTGACACTTGGCATTATTGCCGAATCACAAAATTAACTCCATAAATCTTATGAGATTAATAATCAAAATCTGTTCGTTAAGTACACTTAAGTACCTACAATACATACATTAGTCTTTGTTTTCTTACTGTTAGCTAACGAATGTTATAAATACAGTAAATAAACTTTCTCAAGACAGATACAAAGAAGGATCTTGGTGTGGGTAGCTGGCAGATGTAGCACGATTTGTATATTGTTGACAGCAAGAACGTCGCCCCATACGAAATGCGTTTGGATATACCTAGATTAGATAGTAATGCAAAATGAATAGGTAATGCTTAATGCATATTAGAAAGAGTGCACATAACTTTCAAAGAAACTAAAGAAGAAAACTATTATATTTAATTTCACAAAATTTGGGTTAAGTTATGTAGGTACACTGTACTTATAGTTCTGTGCTCACAGGATATGCTTTTAAAATTGAATTAATCGCTTTCATTCTATTCATCTGTGCTGCATTTTAATTGCATGCTCAATTACTATGTAGACCACTACGTGACCTGGTGACCGTACGCTACAGCTTGGTGCACACTACAGCTTGGCGATTCTACAGCTTGAGTACGCTACAGCTTCAGATTT
>JAQFYB010003987.1:0-17553 GCA_034694085.1 Pogonognathellus longicornis | reverse complement strand
GTTGTGCATATTGCACATTTAGTATATTTTGCATGAGTTTTACACAAAATGTCTAAAATATCTAGTGTAAGCTGTCATATTTTAGGGGTTGCCCGAGCAACCCCCCTCCCTACGCGCCTGTTATTAACTGAACTGATCATGTGGTGATTTTCGGTCCACTTTCCATTATTTTTCGTCTATGGGTTGTTTTGGTATGATGGTATTTCTTTCATTCCTTCTTGACAATTATTATTTAATTTCATTGGATTGCGTAATCATTTGGTTATATATATCGGCCTTTAAAAACCCAAGTGAATCGTCTGAAAGTTTGTGTTGTTGTTAGAATTAAATGGCTACAAACCTTTTTGGAAATAATGCTGATGGGATATTTTTGGGGGGAATCAGATACTTTTCAAGTAATATTTTGACTTTAGATTAAAAGGTTCAATTGTTTGAACTAAAAGTGGTATCTGAAAAACTAAAAGACAAACATACTTGAAAAGCTAACCTCGTAGAAATCATATTGTGAAAACTTGATATTGAATATCTAAATTGAAAACACATCTCCGCTAAGAACAGGGTTAAAGCTACTATCAATATTTCAGCAGCAATAAAAAAAGCTGAATAAATTCCGTTTCTTAGTTGTATTCCATATGGTTGTTTCCGGTTAAACTCAATCATCTCTGCATCTTCAAATAATTTTTTACTAGTTGCTGCACGATGAATATCATTTATAAACTGATAAAGACCGGATGATATTAGTTTTCCTAGAGATCTTGCTAAAAGATGTTTAAATCCATGTAAAAATAACGAGTAGGCCCGTGTTGTGCGAGCTGGTTCTGGTATAATATGACAATGTACTCTACTGAATTGGTGTGATTCAAAATCATTTAAATTTTTGAATAAAAAAAGTTTGCTTTGTTTAATATCTTTAACCAAAATGCCCTCACCGTCAAATCGGTTGAACTGCATAACATCTGAAATGCGATAACTGAGATTATATTTGATTAGCATATTAGATATAAATTGTTGATCTTTGATATTTCCGTAGTTAACAAAATATTTGAATCCATTGTCAAGTAGTTGAGAGAGATTTTGATATGGTTGATGGTCATTCGGCACAATGTATTCCCCCGTCACAGAGGATTCATAAAACATTGATATAATCCAACCACCGAATGCAAAGAGTAAAATCATTTTTTTCGAAATAGAGTTGTGACTTTGGCGTAAAAGAAAAGAAATTCCAGTCAGCCAAGACAACGGAATGGCTTTCTGTTTTAAAAATACGTTATTGCAACAGTTATGCAAGTAGGCATATAATGTAAACAGCAAGTACGAAAAGAAAATTAAAATCCAAGTAGATTTATCGAAGCCGATCTCCAACCAATGCAGGAACACGGACTTTTTAATTTCCTTTTCGAAGCAGTAAAAGAAGTGCCACTTCTCAGTTTCTCTGAACACCTTTGTTGATATATATTGGAATTCTAAAGTAAAATAAGACTTCATCAGAATAATTGAATTGAAGTTGTAAATGTTTACTTGGGGGCGTTTACTGAAATACCCAGGAGTGAAATTTAAATATTGAGCGAGTAATTCAACTTCGTATTGGAAAGGCCTACAACTCTTAACACTATCATAAACTGAATTACATTTTCCAATTATAATTTTTGGAAGAATGCTGGTGGACACCATAACCAGACATTTCATCTGGTATACACTGTGCTCTTTTCTATTCCTCCATATCTTCCAATGTGATGGATGTAATTTTTTATCGTCAACTGGAATGGGGTATTCACCAAATTCTGTACTAATGTACAACTTTAGCTTCCAAGTATCATCAATGAGTAAATGCATAATCTGAGCACTAAAACGTTTCATAAATTGCATTTTTGTTTGCCAAAGTTCGACACCTCCTGCAATGTTAATGTAAATGAAGATAAATCGACTCAGCTCTCTATTTCCTCTAAAGCTACTATCTAAGATATTAATAGACTCCAGTGAGCTTCGAGGGTACATGACTACATTGACGTCACATGTTTCTTTGCTAATCAATTCCATTTCATTTCTCAGGGTGTAATTATTTTCAGCAAGTTTTGCGTAAGAATAGATTGTCCACGGTTGGTTGTACTGGTTAGAGTACAAAAACGATTCAAGTAACGTCGTCTGCTGGAATATTGTTAGATGAAAATCACAATTTCGAAAATAGTCCAATTTGAAGTCTATGGTAAATAATTTCCCGTTAGTTTCTAATATCTCAGTTTGGAAAAAGAGAATGGCAAAAACTGATAATAACATTTTAGTACAATCTAATTTTATATTTGATTGCAAATTATATGAACATAGTTTGAAATTCGGTAAACGATAAGTTTTAAAAGTGACTTGTACTAATAATGTCAGGGTACTTATATTATTTCTTTCAATAGTTTTGGCATATAAATAAAATTCAAATGTGTAAAGGATTTTCATTTTCGACAATATTTTCTGGGTTGGTTCTAAAAAACTTTGACAGTTTTCTGTGCATTTATATACAGAAAAATATTTTTGATCAAACTTTAGGTTAACCACTTTATGATCACAAATGAGTGTATAGCATGTAAACGAATTCTGAAATATTATGTATTTTTGTAGTGAGTCCTCGTATTGGATTAAAACTCAATATAGTGCAAATATTTAATGATAAGCAGCTATGACGGAATAGAAAGATCTGTTAAGGATCAATGCAATGTGAGACGACTTCCTTTGAATAAAAGACTGCTTTACTAGGTGACTTTATGCCGTTTATATATGGGTGCGGATATTTAGGTTACGGATAAAAATTGACCTATTTGGTAAAGTGTAAATTCACTTATTTAGGAACGCTCTTGAATGGAGTATATTAATTGTTTTGTGTTAATGTTAGTAGATCAGGTTAATATGTTAATGAGTTTTATATAGTGCGAGACACTTGTCTGACGATGGAATTGAATAGATGAATTAATTTGTTGTTTCACATGACATAATACATAAAATAAGTGCATAATCAACATTAGAAGAGAAAGAAGAATATCGTGCAGGGCGGGACTGTGTACTGCTGCACTATCATAATAATTCTCTGTTGAGATGGGTGAGGCTAATGCATGGGCGGAACAATTGTTCAAGTTGTTATAAAATGTACCTAACTAGAAAATAGGTCCTATCTACGAACGCACGCCTACCCCTTCCGTTAGATGAATTATTAGTGTAACCATCAAGCTGTCACACTACAAAAGTGGCCGATCCTAGCAAAGCAAAATTATTATTTAGGATAAAGTAAAGAGAGAGCTGTTTCGCCCGAATGTTCTATATCTCTAATTGATTTACTTTGAGTGAAAATCTAATTTCATTAAAAAAATTATTTTGGCAAAGCATGAAGTATTTTGTTTAATCTAAAACAATATTTAAATCGGTTTATTTGGTAAATGTACACAGTACAAGAGAAGTGATGTTGATGTAAGTAAATAGTTAAAAAAGTTTATGTTGTAATATTTTGTAATAAATTAATACGCGGATAAAATAAAAACACTGTTATTTGAATAACATTAAATTTATGCTAATTTACTCTAGATTACAGCTTTACGTTTTAATCATATTATACTTACTACAATAACGTACAACCACAAGTATTGACAATGAAATGTTTTTAGACTCTTCAGCGGCCTAACTCCAGCCAATGTTTGCTCCCGAGTAAATGAAAACTGCACAAATAAATTGATTTTGAGGGGACAGCATTTATAAATGAGTCGTAACTGCATCAGTAATAGAAAACATTAACCATAAACCGGGAACCTTAACCCGATTCATCATTTGATTATTTTTACCATTATTGAATTATTGTGGTAAATATCTTATTATTATAGATCTATCAGTATTTTTTGATATTATACTGCATTAACAAATAAAGAATCGCCTTAATACTGTAATCAAACGTTGAACGTGATCATATCCAATATCCAGCTATGATTTCACAGCGAAGATAATCTTCTGCATACTTCCCGTATAAACAAACAAATGAACACGCATTCGCATGCATATATAGTATACAACAAGTGTGGCTGAAATTTATTATTCTAAAACGAACATAATATATTATTAATATCTAATTTGAGTTTCTATAAGCCCTCAGTAGTGACCTGTCTGTAACCAACAGAGAAGCCTAAAAAGGCAATATATTTGATAACTTGCATAAAACATCTTTTGAAAATCCTTTTGATTGCACAACTATTTTTAACACATATCTCTACAAGAAACATGAAAAATGCTGTATTCAATAATACCAAAGTAATAACAAGGACTGAATAAATTCCATTTTTAAGTTTTATCCCCTGCGGTTGTTTTCGGCTGAACACAATATTCTCCGCATATTCAGAATTGTTTTTACTAACCAAGTGCAGATGCATTTCATGAATAAACTGATGCACACCAGACAGTATTAATTTTGCAGTACACCGCTGTAATAGATTTTGATAGCGATGTGTAAATTCCCAGAAGACTCTTTCGGTACGAAATGGTTCGGGTAAAATGTGGCAATTCTGAATACGGAAATTATATGATTTAAACTCGCTCAGAGTTTTAATTTTAAAAATCTTATTTTGAATCATGTCAGTATCTCCACCATCATTTTGAGTGAATACTACAAAGTCTGAAACATTGGTAGTAATGTTATAGTTTGCAAAAAGTTCGGATGCGAAAAGATTCAATGTTGTTGAACGGCTAGAAATATATTTGAATCCGCTGTCAAGAAGCTGGGGGAATTTTTGAAAGGGTTGGCTTCCTATGGGGACAATATATTCTCCAGTCACGTACAATTCGTAAAACATTGATAGAATCCAACCACCGAAAGAATAAAGTAAAACAATTTTCTTCGTAATGTGACTGTGATTTTGACGGAAAAGTAGTGAAATCCCAGTCATCCAAGAGAATAGGAAGTATTTTTGGGAAGGAGGTGTGAATCTGACAATGCAATATTTTTTGACGTATAAATAAAGAGTAATCGACAAGTACGAAAGACAAATTAAAATCCAAGATGCACAGTCGTAGGCAATTTTAAGCCAATGTAAAAACACTGACGTTTTTATTTTCTTGTCGAGGCAATAAAAGATGGAGAACTGTAAATCTTCATTGAAAAGCAATTTTATATTATCATAATATTTTGTAGATTTGACCGGCGTAATTATTCCATTAAAATTGACGTAATTAATTGCCCCTTCTTAGTATTAGGGGCGAGAGTATAAGCGGGAGTGAAATTCAAATTCTGAGCTAATAATTCGAATTCATACTGCACAGGTAAGCAATTTGTATACATTTTCCCAATGCCAATGCTATTATATATTGAATTGCATTTTCCAATTTTTATTCCTTGTAATATAAATGGTTGTAATAAAATCGTAAATTTTCTGTGTTCTTTTTTATTACTCCATGACTCCCCATGTAACGCATGCATGTTTTTAATCGGAATTTCAAAGAGGTTTTCACCAAACGCTGATCTAGCGTACACCATTGTTTTCCAATTGAAATCAATGAGCACGTGAAGGATTTGTGCACTAAAAAACTTAGTAAATTGTTTAAAATAGTTTTCCCAGGTTTTAAGTTTTAGTGAAATACTTTCATAATTGTGAAAAAAAATAAAATGTAAAGTTGTCTAAGGTAATGTAGGCAAGCAGACCATTAAGAGGATCCGTGACTATAGTTACGTTACATTTTTCTTTGCTAATCAGTTCCATGCTTTTTTCTGGGTATAGTTTGTTTAGTCAATTTTTGGAAGAGAATAGACGGTCCAAGGTTGGGTATATTGATTTGAATTCAAAAGAGGATCATGTAGGTTTGTACTCAGATCGAGTGATGTTAAATGAAAATCAGAATTTTGAAAATACTTCAATTTCAAATCAATAGGAAAATATATTTTCCTTTGTTTCAGACGATTTAATATGAGGAAATAGACAGACGAAAATCAGAAATAGCATTTTCTTAGGTAGAATCTAATTATAAATGGGTACTTGGTTGAGTTAAGTAAATCGTTGCACTTTCTGTTGCCTCATGGAGATATTTATCAAAGATTGTGCATCATTTTATGAAAATGTTCCAGTTACTAAAAACATTTGGGTATTTGATATAGACGTCAACCTGTATTCCACAGTGGTAGAATTCAAAAATACTCATAGTCGTTCCTGGGTCAAACAAATTGAAAATCACAATTTCGAATTTTCAGTTGAATTTTGATAGCAAATTTATTAATAATGCGGAATCGCAATTAAAAACTGCCCTAGCTCAAGAATTTTTAAATGCGACAATAAAATTTATTATTTACGATGGAGTAGTGAGAGAGAGGGAGTTGTGCCTACTGAATGCTATTTAGTTGATTTACTTCGAGTAAAAATGTAATGCGAGTTAATTTCATTAACCAAAATTTGTTTTGGCAATGCATGTGGATTTGTTTTATTGAAAATAATATTTAAATCGGTTTATTTGGTGTATGTACACAGTTCAAGAGAAACAAGTACTGCTGATGTAATAAATAGATGTGATACTAATAAAATAAGGATTCCAATATTTAAATAACATTAAATTTATGGGAGTTTACTCTATAGTATAGATTTACTTTTTAATCATATTATACTTATATCTACAATAACGTACAACCACAAGTATTGACAATGAATAATTTTTAACTCCCTTCAGCGGCATGACCGCTCCCAATATTTGCTCCCGAGTAAATAAAAAATAAGACAGAAATTTATTTAGTGGGGACAGAATTTAAAAATGAGTCATGACTGTACCAATAATATAAAACATTGAACAAATTATTCTGCTCAAATTAACATAAATGCTTTACAATATATAATAATATTTTTATTTTATTGCTTTTTACGACTTAATCATATTTTGAGGGAATTTCGAGGGGTGAGTACCATAACCTTTTTCACCCAAGATATCTCCAATAGTAACTGTATAAGGTAACCCGGTTTGGAGATTTTTTTTAAATAACTTTTTTTTCAGTGGATATAAATCAGATCCAGCTTCTCATTGGTCATGGTAATTGCTAACAATTTATAGTAAGTCTACTTGTTGATTTACAATGGGACATTTGTTGGAATGGTTTTCGTTAAACTATAGTGAAGGTATTATTTATTGCAAGTATTAAATACAGTAAATTATCATTAGCCAATCAGAAACTTGATCTAGGTAATTTAGATCCAACTGAAAAAATGAAAAGTTATTTTAAAAAATCTCAATACTGGGTTACCTTATACAGTTACTATTGGAGATATCTTGGTTTACACCATTCGATTATTTTTGTTATTATTGAATAATTGTAGTAAATATCCTATTATTATAGATGTATCAGTATTTTTTGATAATATACAGCCTTAATAAATAAAGAATAGCCATAATGCTGTAATCAAACGTGATCACATCCAGATTAGCATTTTATTACGAAACAAATCTTGCCACATACGTATACGAAACTAGAGGAGCTATGCACAATGTATTATTGTTTATAGGCATTATCAGTTGCAAATTTTCATTAATGGTTTTTGGGTTAAAAATTATTACACGTGTAAATTGACGGCTGCAAATGTTTTTATTTAAAAGGGATTTATTTTGAAAAGTTAATTAATATTCTTTCCTTTGGATAAGTTCAAACACGGAACGCATTTGACAATACTAGTGCATAAAACAATTTTTTTATATCGAAAGAAAAAATTTCTACACATTGTGGTGCAAAATTATTATTTACTGACCAAGTAAAAACAGAATGGTTAGCTATAATGTAAGCAAATATCTATTACTATGTAAATCAGAAAAATGAGTGTAAATGTCAGTTATCTGATTTCTCTTATTATGATGAAACAACAAGTGAAGTTGTAAAATATTGGAATTAAATCTGATTAATATATAATTAAGTAAATTTAAACATAACAATGCATATTATTTTCAGTTTGATTAACATGAAATATTTTATGGTATGTAGAATTACCTACACTATTAAACAAATTTTTTGTAAATAATTTCACAATTTAAAAATGTGGTTACATTGGTTTTATTTATTATAAAAATGACCGAAATGTATTAATCAAGTATAGTTGTTCGTACCTACTGATAGGATATCACCGTCAAATTCGTTACACACCAAACACCGCTACAACCACCACTGGTTGATTTGAAAATTCGTGGTAATATTAAAATTAAATGGCTTCAGCCGTTTTTGAAAAGAAGGTTGATGAGCACTTTTTTTCGGGTTGAATCAGAAAGCTTAAAAAGAGACATACTTGAAAAACCAACCTCGTAAGAATGATATTGCAAAAACTTGACATCGAATATCTAAATTGAACACACATCTCCGCTAAGAACAGGAAAAAAGCTAGAATTAGTACTACAGAAGCAACAACAAAAGCTGAATAAATTCCGTTTCTAAGCTTTATTCCTTGTGGTTTTTTCTTGTTAAACTCAATTATCTCTGCATCTTCTAATACTTTTTTACCAGTTGCTAAACGATGCATATCATAGATAAACTGATAGAGACCGGATGATATAAGTTTTCTTACAGAACGTGCTAAACGTTTTTTAAATCCATGTATAAATGTTGAGTAAACCCATTCTGTGCGGACTGGTTCTGGTAAAATGTGGCAATGTATTCTACCGAATTGGTATGATGTAAAATCATTTAAATTTTTGAATATAAAAAGTTTCCTTTCTTTTAAATCCTTAACCAAAATGCCCTGACCGTCAAATTGGCTGAGTTGTACAACATCTGAAATGCGATATGTGAGATTATATTTTATCAGCATATTGGCTATAATTTGTTGATCTTCGATATTTCTGTAGCTAGCAAAATATTTGAATCCATTTTCAAGTAGTTGAGAGAGATTTTGAAATGGTTGAGGTTCAATCGGCGCAATGTATTCCCCCGTCACCGAAGGTTCGTAAAACATTGATATAATCCAACCACCGAATGCAAATATTAAAATCATTTTGTTCGAAACTGAGTTATGATTCTGGCGTAAAAGAAAAGAAATTCCAGTCAACCAAGACAACAGGATTGCTTTCTGCGTTTCGTTACTGCGACAGTTTTTCAAGTAGGCGTATAATGTAAAAAGCAAATACGAAACGAAAATTAAAATCCAAGAAAATTTGTCGAAGCCGATCTCCAACCATTGCAGGAACTCGGACTTTTTAATTTTCTTTTCAAAGCAGTAAAAGAAGTGCCACTTTTCAGTTTCTCTGAACACCTTTGTTGACATATATAGGAATTCTAAATTAAAATATGACTTCATCACAATAATTGCATTAAAATTGTAAATATTTAATTGTGGGCGTTCACTGAAGTACTCAGGTGTGAAATTTAAATATTGAGCGAGTAATTCAACTTCGTATTGGAATGGCCCACAACTCTTAACACTATCATAAACTGAATTACATTTTCCAATCATAATTCTTTGAAGAACAATGGTTGACACTATAACCAGACATTTCATCTGGTATGCACTCTGCTCTTTCCTTTTCCTCCATAACTCCCAATGTGATGGATGTAATTTTTTATCGGCTACTAGAATGGGGTATTCACCGAATTCTGTCCTAATCAGGGTTGGCATTTCCAGGAACGTAAGCATGTCCGTTCCGGGAAATATGGACAAATACGTAAAAATACGGATATACGTAAAAATATGGAAAATTCCAAAATACACAAAATATACACACTATTTAAATGGGAAAAGATGATATACAGAATAAAGAATTTATGCTTTACAATATGAGATTTCAATACACACAACTTTCAATTCGCATTCGTTCAATACTCCAATATTAGATTTTACTATTTTCAATGTTGTAATTTTGTGCTCAACTTTTATACATTGATTAAGTAGGATTATCCGTGTTTTTCCGTAATGTTCCGTATTTTTTCGTACGGAATAAGATTTTTTCGTTCCCGTAAAATACGTATTTCTCCGTAAATGTCCGTAGTTCCATATCTCCCGGATTTTCAACCCTGGTCCTAATGTACAACTTTAGCTTCCAACTATCATCAACGAATAAATGCACAATATTTGGCACTAAAACGCTTCATAAATTTCATTTTTGTTTGCCAAAATTCGACACCTCCTGAAATGTTAATGTAAATGAAGATAAATCGACTCACTTCTCTATTTCCTCTAAAGCTACTTTCTAAGATATTGAGAGTATCCAGTAAGCTTCGAGGGTACATGATTACATTGACGTCACATAGTTCTTTAGTAATCAATTCCATTTCATTTCTCTGGGTGTAATTAGTTTCAGCAAGTTTTGAGTAAGAATTGATTGTCCAAGGTTGATTGTATTGGTTAGAGTGCAAAAACGGTTCAAGTAACATTGTATGCTGGCCCAATATTAGATGAAAATCACAACTTTGAAAATAGTCCAATTTTAAGTCAATGTTAAATGATTTTCCGTTAGTTTCTAATATCTGCATGAGTTTGGGAAAAGAGAATGGCAAAAACTGATAATAACATTTTAGTATAATCTAATTCTATAGTATATTGCCAATACTAGGAACAGAGTTTGAAATTCGGTAAACGACAAGTTTTAAAAGTGACTTGTATTAATAATTTGGACGTATTTCAAATTTCCTAAATTCAAACGTATTTATTTTCCAACAATATTGTTTGGGTTTTTTCTAAAAGACTTAAATAGTTTCTGTGCATTTATACACAAAAAATATTTTTGATCAAACTTTAGTTTAACCAATTTGTAAATACAAATGAATGTAGCATGTAAACGAATTCCGAAATATTATGTATTTACATGTGATTCCTGGTATCGGATTAAAACTCAATATAGTACATATAGCTAATGATGAGTAGGTATGACAAAATTGAAAGATCTGTTAAGGATCAATGCAATGTAAGACGACTTCCAATGAATAACAGACTGCTTTACTATGGTGATGTTATGCTGTTTATATATGGGTACGGATATTTAGTAGGTTACGGATCAAAATTGCATGACCTACTTGTTAAAACATAAATTTGTTAATAGATCAGGTTAATTTGTTAATCAGTTGTATATAGTGCGAGACACTTGTCTGCCGATGGAATTGAAAAGGTAATTTCAATTTAAACAAAAGGTAAATTGTTTCACATGACATAATACATAAAATAGGTTCATAATCAACATTATAAGAGAAAGCAGAAAATCATGTAGGGCGGGACTGTGCATTGCACTATTATAATAATTTTATATTGAGATGGGTGAGGCTAATGCATGGGCGGAAAAAAATTTAAGTTGTTATTAAATGTACCTAACTAGAAAATAGGCCATATCTATCAACCCACGCCTACCCCTTACGTTAGATGAATTATCAGTGCAACCATCAAGCTTTCACTATACAGAAATGGCTGGTCCTAGCAAAGGTTTTCTCCTAAATGTGGTAAACGAATGTTGTTAGTAAGTTTACTATATTGTATCGGCGATTGAAGTATTTGAAAACTTTCTCAACTTTCTCAAGAATTTAAAAATGCGGCAACAAAATTATTATTTACGATGGAGTAAAGAGAGAGAGCTGTTTCGACCTAATGTTATCTAATTGATTAACTTTGAGTGAAAATGTAATTTCATTAAAAAATGTAACATTTTTTTGCAAGCCATGAAGTATTTTGTTTTATTGAATAAAATAATTAAATCGGTATATTTGGTAAATGTACACAGAACAAGTGAATTGATGTTGATGTAATTAAGTGGTTAAAAAATATTATGTCGTAACATTTTTATTACATTCAATCACGGATAAAATAAAGGTACTGATATTTAAGTAACATTAAATTTATACGAGTGTACTCTAGATTACATTTTTACTTTTTAATCATATTATATTATTGACAATGAAATATTTTTAGTATCTTCAGCGACCTCACCGATCCTAATGTTTGCTCCCGAGTAAATGCAAAGTATACACACAGAATGATTTGGGGGGGGGGGGGCAACATTTAAAGATATGAGTTGTAACTAGGTATATCAATAATCGAAAACATTGTACAAATTATTGTGCTCAAATTAACGTAATTGCTTTAAAATAATAATACTTTATTAGTGCTTTTTACGACTAAATAATTTTCATGGGTAGAGAACCATAACCCAATTCGTGATTTTATTATTTTTACTATTATTGAATTATTGTAGTAAATATCCTATTATTATAGATGTTTCAGTATTTTTTGATATACTGCAATAATAAGTAAAGCATAGCCTTAATGCTGTAATCAAACGTGGCCGTAGCCAGCTAATATTTCACTACGAAACAAATCTACTATGCTACGTATTAGAAACTAAACCTATGCAGGATGTATTGTTCATGGACATCATTTTCGAGTTCTCATTATTATTTTCTGGGTTAATTGCAAATTAGTGTGTAAATTGACCAGGCGCGTAGCCAGGGGGTGAACCGGATGCATTCACTAATTACGTACAAACTTTTCCCCAAATTTGTGAACTTTTATGTTAAAATAGGCCATTTTTAAGATTCTGGGGTGCACTTGCACCATCAAGAATTCGTTTGCTATCTCAAAAATAGCTTATTTTACCATAAAAGTTCAAAAATTTGGAAAATAGTTTGTATGTAATTAGTAAACGTATCCGGTGCACCTTTACTATACTACCCTATACTTTCCATTTGAGAAGCTCAAATAAGGAACGCATTTGACAATACTTTTGAGTAAAATAATTTTTTGGAAACGTTAACATTGAATTGCCATGATAAAAACACAGCTCTGAAGTGAACATGAAAAATGCTACTATCAATAAGACAAGCTCAATAACAAACGCCGAATAAATTCCATTTCTTAGCTTAATTCCCTGCGGTTGTTTCTCTGCATTTTCCAACCTTACTTTATTGCCCGTCGAGTAATATATTTCATTGATGAAATTATTAATACCGGACGACATTAGATTTGTTACCGCCCTTTGTAATAAATTTTTATAACGATGGATAAACGTCCAGTAGATCCGTTCTGTACTAAATGGTTCGGGTAATATATAGCAATCCATTGCAGTAAAAGAGCTTGATCTGAACTCGTTTAAAGTTTGAATTGCAAATAACTTGTTGCTTTTCAGATGCTCGAGCGTCGCAGCTGCTTTCTCTCCCTGACTGTTTACAAATTCTGAGACACGAGAGGAGAGATTATATTGTTTGAACAGCACGTTTACCATTTCATCATCTTTGACATTTTTAAACGTAGCAAAATATTTGAATCCATCGTCAAGTAGCTGTAAGAATGTCTGAAAAGGTTGACTTTCAATGGGGGCAATATATTCTCCTGTCACCAAAGATTCATAGAATGTTGATAGAAACACACCACCAAATGCAAAAAGTAAAACCATTTTCTGTAAAATGGGAGTGTGATCTTGTCGAAAAAGAAATGAAATCCCAGTTAGCCAAGACAAAGAGACATATTTCTCTTTTGAGCCTGCGGCATTGAAACTATTGTGTAAATATGCATATAATGTAAAAAGCAAGTATGAGACGAAAATCAAAATCCATGAAATTCGGTCGAAGGCAATTTCCACCCAATTCAAAAATGGCGACGATTTGAACTTCTTTTCGGTGCAGTAAAGGACGTAAAATTGATCATTTCCTCGGACTACCAGTTTTGTATGATACTCATATGTCACATTAAGCACAGAAGGCTGAATAATTGAGTTCAAATTGAAAAGCATCTTCTCCATATCTTCTGTTTTGCTGTAGTACTTGGGTGTAAAATTAAAGTATGTGGCTACCAATTCTATTTCATATTGTATAGGTAAGCAAATTGCAGCATTCGACTTGATGTTTTTATAAATAGAATCGCATTTGCCAATTTTTATTCTTCGTAAGGCAGTGGGTAATATTATAACCGCACATTTCAATTGATAATCACCCTTTTCTTTTTCATTTCCCAACCAGTTCCAATGTGAGGCTTGTACTTTTTGGGACCGAATTTCAATTAGACTATCACCGAATGCTGATCTAGTGTACAACTTTGTTTGCCAATTAAAATCTATAGCCAAATAAGCGACGTGTGCACTAAATGTATGCGTGAATTTCCTTAATGTGTTTTCCAACCAATTGATTTCATCTGAAATACTTTCATGATGGTAGATGAAAATAAACTGACTCATCTCTCTATTTCCTCTAAAGTTGTATAGCATGAAGAAAGATTGAAGCAAGTTATCAGAATCTGTGATTAAATTCACGTCACATTTTTCTTTGCTAATCAATTCCATGGTTTTTTTCTGGGTATAGTTTGTGAGGTCGATTTTTGGAATAGAATATACGGTCCAAGGTTGGTTATATTGGTTTGAATTCAAAAGAGGATCAGTTATGTTTGTACGCGGTTTGAGTGATGTTAAATGAAAATCGCAATTTCGAAAATGGCCTAATTTCAAATCAACAGGAAAATATTTTCCTTTAGTTTCCGATGCTTCAGTAAATAGAAACATACCGACCAAAATCAGTGACGGCATTTTCATAGAATCCATTTTTAAATTTTGCCTTGCTTGGGTTGAATGGATTGTAATTTTTTGAGGTTGCCAAATGGAGTGTTTTAATTGTAGTTGAACAAAACTTGTATCTGATTCAATGTTTTTTGCCTTTCTACCGTAGTCCCACTTTTTAGATTGGTTTGAATTTCATTGGTTGTGTGAAATGAGTTTGCACCAACGCTTTTACATTGGCAAAAAAAATGTTTATTTTACTGGCTATTGCTGAATATTATATTGTGTCAAAATATTCAGTTAATAGTTGTTTACGCATTTACTAGATGCGTCAACCCAGACTCTTCCGTGGTAGAGTTCGAACAAGACTCAGGCAAATTCGATGTTCCTAGGTCTGAAAAAAATAGAAATCACGAATTTGAATTATGAAAATATTGCCATGTGTTTTTCTTAACAAGTTTTTAATACATTTTATAAGTCATTAAAAGCTTTGCAAAATAATAAATGCCTATTTGTCATAGACTTGTTGATTTGTGAGCAATCGGTACTAAAATTAAAAGTTAAATTAGTTAGGCTAAGGGCATTGCCGTTGAATTGAAAATTTTATTGTGGTAATATTTGCGATTATTTCGTTTATTCGACTTGTTTAAATTTTTTTTGAGCATCTATTGCTTTCATGTATTATTTATATTATATTCCACGTTCAAGATTTTAACAAATATATTATTTAAGCGGGAAACTGGAATTTTATAAGAAACTTTAAATCCATATACTGCAGTAAACATCACTTGTGTGACCATCGGACAATAGAAAATTTATCCCCCGAGAAATACCAAAAAACAGAATAAAATATTTAATAATTGTTTTTTATTTAATTCAAACGCGCTACAGATGAATGTGCTGATTGATTTTGGTTCAAACAAAGTCCATTTTTTCCAGTTATATATCATAACAATAGATATAAATATATCTATTTGTACTCACAATCAGCTTTCCCAAGAAACAAATTATTGTAAGCCTATTGCACAAGTTTGGAGAATGTTTTTTATTTTCTATGGTGCTTTTCCAAACCGAAACATAATTTGTAAACTCCTAATTGTTCAAATGTTTTTTATTATTCTTTTATTGTATTATTTTAGTGTTTATTTTTCCTTCGAGTTATCTTGATATTTTTTGAACCCATTTATATAAATCTTTTGAGGTAGCATTGGCCGAGTTAATAAAATAATTAACAATATATAGTAAATATATTTTGTATAATCAAGTACTGGTTATATATTTTTAATTATATTGTTTGAGTACATAAAAATAAGCTGTGATTTCCATGCTTATTGTTTATTTTTGGGCAATATTTAGGTTTCCACTTCATTCTATTGTTCGTTTGAACTTTTCATACAAATATTGGTATAGAATCAGGAATCCTTCCTTTTGCATAAAGACAAATTTGCTTCACGACTGAGACATCGTTAGAGCCATTAAATCTTACTATAATTATTATGATTTTTTTCTTGAAGAAATATGAAATAAACTAAAAGTTTACAAACATGTTACATCGAAAATTTCAGTAGGCTTCTAGCCAAATATAATTAGTTTAACTTTTTATGTAATTATAATAATGATTCAAGGAGATGTATAAGTTTAATTCTATTATTTTCCGATTAAGTTTAACTATTCTGCAATTATCATATAAGAATTGTTACCAAGTCGTTAAATAATATACGTTGTAAAATTTAAAAAAATATTCAAACCTTTTTCAAAAAAAATTCTGCTTCTGAAATAACTTGCTTACAATTTTTAGAATAATCAAATGTTATATTTGATATATGCTATATCTGGAGGTGACATGAAAATTTCAACTTTACTTATTAGTTTAGATTTAGTAGATGTTTTTGAATGTTTTGTTTAGTTTTTAGTAAATTTTGGCCTTAATTATGGACGTGAATGAAGAAAATTGTTTTTCAAACATATACAAATTTTTACAAAGTATTTGGTTGTAAAAATGTTATTCCTCGTTGAATAATACGTCAAATATGACTATTCTTTGTCGATCTTATGCCGTCGCTTATATATGTGTTAGAAAAACATGAGAGCTGTTCGATGTCAGGGTGGATTAAAAGGTTATTTGTTTTGCATGGGGTGTATTATTTTTTATCGAAATTATTATTTAAGTCAGTAGGTTAGCTTAATTTATAGAATGTGTTGCGTAGAATGCAAGGACAAGTGTCGTTGATGTGATTAAATAGGTATTATTATAGTGTAATGCAGTTAAACAGCAAAAGCACAATTATATTATGTAAGCTTATTACTTTGCTATTTCCTAGTATTGACAATAAATTGCACTATAAAGTAATGACATTAAAACTGATACTTGATAGTCTCTTCTCAGCGATGAGTATATATACTCCCACTTCGTGCTCCCAAATGAATGTACGCTGTATCCTAGGCGCGTACCTACCCAGAATCATAAGCTGGGGGATGCACAGAAAGTTTTATACAGCATTTACATATTTAGTAACAAGAACCTTCGTACGTAAGGTACAATTTAGTCCATAATAGCGTTTATTAAAAAGGTTGAAGGTTAAAACAATTTAAAATGCATCATATTCGCACATAGCGCGAACTTTTTTAACGTTTTTGGAAAAATAACCAAACTGTTTAGCATTCTGGAGGGTGCATATGTACCCTGTGCACCACACTGGCTACGCGGCTGCCGTATCTACAACTAATTTCATTGAGACAAAGTGTGAACCCAAGAAAACTCAACAAATTTGGGTTAAAATAAATAATTCACAAAAGCGGGTAGCCCAAAAGCATTGCGATGTTTTGCAGTTTTACGCCACAATTTTTGGTATTTAGAGTAAAAGGCGTAATTCGGAGTTTCTTTGTATACTTTTGTAAACAGAGTTTGTATGTTTTATGTTGAATGTAATACGAGACAATGGGCATGCATTGGCGTAAATGGAGATGAAAATAAATAGTTAATATTATTGTGCAATATTAAGGCGGTATACATTTATTGCTCTGACACACAATAACGATACGATCCTCTTCGATAGCTCAGACTCAAATCTGATCACAAAAAAATGTCTTACTAAATTCACTTCACGAAGGACCAGC
>JAQFYB010003986.1:0-17561 GCA_034694085.1 Pogonognathellus longicornis | reverse complement strand
TGTGGGTCTTTAATTGCCAGTATACAAATATTTAGTCGCTCTCCGATACTTACTTATATCCGTTTGAATGGTTTATTCTTTTATCGTTCGCAAAATCTAATGGCAATTATGAATCTGAGTATGATGCATGCAAAAACTAGGAAGTAACCCACGCAAGTACAAATAGTAATTTAAAAAAAGAATAATTCTTACCGAATAGGTATGGTATGTATGTACCATTTACCAAGAGTATTTAGTAGCTAACTATTATGTACTAATTTTTACTCTCTTGTAAATTGCGTCATTATAATTTTACTCAGCAATGAAACATACTGATTTATACAGGCTTATTCGGTATATTAGGTGTTTTGTTCACACGAATGTAGATATTGATTGTTGTAGATGATCTGAAATGAAACTGATTGCTGCAATCGTTGATCTACAAATTATGCATGTTTAGAATTATGTATGTGGGGCGCTTGGCAAAATGGTTTCCACCATTCCACCCGGAACTTTATATGTAAGTACAAGTTCAAAGCATCCATCTGTGCTGCTTTTTTATTCGATAGCTACATATCAGAGCCTTGAAATATTTTCACGCGTTGAATGCTTGGAATGAGGTGATAAGCGATGAAAGCAAGAGTATTTGGGTGATAAATCCCAGATAAAATTGCTATACTCACGCAACTCGAGCTGAAATTCATGAAAATATTTTGCTTTGCAATTCTGCTTTAGTATAGTACCGACGATTTGCTGACGACAGCTTAAGCTAACCTGATTTAAAATTTCGAAACTTGAGATTGAACATAGATTTAGAAGTTGTGTTAATGGTTACAAACAAAGCAAACGCAAATAGTAGCTCGAACAAAACCGTTGTACAATCCCAGTCAAACTCTTATGGAGAGCTTTACAATAAGTTACAATATATTATATGCTGTATGCACGCTCTGAAAATCTAATGTGCTTAAAATTGAGAATGTAGTACTTGTTTATTTCTAGAGTTCCAAATATTATGTAAAGTAGGAATTTACATGTATTTACACTTTAGTAAACATATAGGTACCTAAATACTATTGTATAATGCAGAGATATTATGCAATCTACTTACGTGTTACAATATCGAACAATTCTTGTTAAGTACCTTCCTACAGTAATGAAATATCTTTTATTTATTTACTTTAGATTCATTTCCAATACATTTACATACACATTAGTCGAATGCATAATAGTCTTTGTTAGCAAATCATATAAAAAATATTAATGCGCAATTTCCTAAAATAACCGTAGGTACCCTTTCTTATAATATTGCCAAAAATGCTCGGAGGTGTGCATAATTTTAGCTCTTGAATCTTCTCGAGCTTATAATATAATTAGGAAGAGCAAATGAGTATCAACAAATCATCGAGCAAGTTGTTAGCGCAAGCAGAAGGGAAATTACACTGCATGAGACAACTACATAACTGGGATGAGAAAAGTCACTCACTTACGACAAACACGGCGGAGTAGGCACAAGATGGCTAAACACTAGTACATGTTTAAATTGATGCAGACCTCATAGAGATAGAGATCTAATCTTAATCTGTCTGTAAATGTGCACTTAAGTAGTTTTGCAGCATTAGTATACTATGCATGCCTGTGTAAATCTTCATAAGGTTGCATAACACATAAATGGTAGCTCTAACTATACAGCCCAGCAAGGATACATACTAATAGCTAATGTTTAACACGAGACTAATATTTTATTTGTGTAGGCTACCCACAGAGAGATCTTGAAAATATATATTGCTGGTGTAGCTACATGACAAATTATCATTTATGATACCTCTGCTAATAGATTTTCTATGTCTTGGATAATTTATCGGGACCAATAATACTATTTCCTTCAATACTGATTCAAGATTAGTTAACGGATTGGAAAAACAAACATGGAAAACACACCGTCGCAGATTTTTAGAACGAAGAAAAATCAAAGTAACGAATAACGATGGTTAATGTATGAGCAATGCAGAATCTAATAGTAGTGTGTACAACTATAAAAATTGTTAACAGTTAATGACGAGGTATTTCCTTAGTGCTAGTGCTAAAAGTTAATTCGAGATGTATGTACGTGTCGAAACTCCATGGCCAAGGTTATCTGAAGGTAAAACGGAAAGGCGTCCATTAACGGTATCTGTAAATATTTTAACTTTCTGGATGAAACCGCATGGATATTGTAAAAGACCCAGGAAAGACAACAGAAGCAAATTAAAACTTTCGTGTTTTAATCCTCAAGATAGAACTCTAAGCACACTCCATTCTCAACTGTTTGTAATTCCACTAAATTCTAGTATTAGTATAGGCAATGCTATTTAATTTTATTGTTAAGCCCCACTTTGTTAGCTAATCTTCGAGCCTCATTTTTACTAACATCAAAGCTGACAACTATACTGTAAGGATATACTCGTGTAGTATATAGATCAAGAAAACTTGAGTTGGGTTTAAGTGTCTGAGTCGTGGTGTGACCGAAAGATCTACTAATGCAAACTTTATATTACTTTTCTGTTCTTGTTTTGTCAATAAAACAGACACAACACAACGTTTTATTAAAGACGTAGTAAACGAAATTGCTTGTCCTGCTAGTAGCTACTAGTTATATACCTAGATACACATAAGTACATACATTATACATAGAATCTCGATGATACTATACAGAAATAATAGCACTTTAGTTTGGTGGGGAATGTTGTATTATTTGTTCATGAATTTTTATAGCAAAATGAAAACGATGAACATATGGCTCGACATGAGTGAAGAAAAGAGATGCATTGACAGAAAGGGAAAATAATATTAGGAAGTTTTGCAGATGCCACACGCATATTACATACAGCAGGTCAATACGAAGTATGTCAAGAGTGAAGACAAGAAAATACTAGGTCTTCTTAAGCAAACTAAATGTACTACACATTATAGGGACATTACAATGTGTATGTGTAATAGCTGGAGAAATAAGAAAATAGAAGTCTAGTGTCTCTTGTCTCCAAATTACACACATTCAGCAGGGACATGTTGTAACTTTGTCGTCGTGACTCGTGAAGAAGACGAGACATTTTAACTGATGTGTGCATGTGCCCCGTTTACTCCTCGGGTTTGGGTGAGAGCAGACAAAGTGGTTCAGAGAAGAACAAAATGAATTGCTACTAATATATCTCGACTGTGTTGAATTAGAATACATACATACATAATACATATAGCTATGCATGTACATATAAACGTGGTGGTTCTAGTGGTAGTTTGTGTATCAAAGAAATGAGAGCAATGGATGCAATAATCGCTTGATTGTGAGTGTTTAGGGAAGTGTTTTATTTGATGAATCAATCTTGTTAGAAGGGAACATCGAAAAAATAGGTTAGGTGCTTTTTACACTAATATTCTCCGCCAACATCAACCAGCTTTCCTTTCAGTCTGCCTTGTTGCAGCGTAAACATCGCTTTTCCCTTTCACATTCTATATTCAAACACTATTAATTGGCTTGACAAAGCTTTTGCTCATGCTTGCAGAAATTATTTGCAATGATAATGCATTTTATCAAGTTTTGAACTACAAGATGCTTCAGTGTTCAAAAGTCAAGGCAAATCTCATTGTCCCCCAATTACACATTGTCTTCAAAGAAAATGTTTTTAATAGGACTCCAATAATATTTTAGAGATAGCTAGTAAATTTATTCTTATATCACACTGCAGGTAGTAAGTAGTATAATTAGTAACGTGTTGCAATATTGACAATAATAATAATAATAATAAAAATGTACATCACACCTAAAGGTACTACTACCATTTTTTTGTCAGCGTCTACAGTACCTAAATACAGTGAGTAATTTTGTCATTTCCTACACGTAATGCGCATCTATTTACAAGAAATGGACTTTGCAAGCTATTGACGATTTGTAAATGTAGTAATTGCTTTGCCAATGCTCAGAGTTTACTCAAATTGCGCTTTACAACATTAACGCATCATTTACAAGTATTTACAATTACTTGATTTCATGAAACTCACACTTCAAGTCAACCCACAACTCAAAGTGCAAAATCCAATTCAAACATTAACTTCGCATGCACTTTGGCCAGTGGAAGCCAGAAATAAATTAATCGTCAACTAAAATACATTTCGCCTAAAATCTGTTTCTTTGAAACTGCATTATGTATGTACCTAGTACCTACCTAGATACTTATTAAAACTGCGTGGGTATAATCGTAAAGTAAATTGAAAGGCATGAAAAGTTGAATTGATGTTTAGTGAGTGACTAGCTGTGTTAAAGTGTTGTTTGTCTGTGCACTTTATTAAGGACTGTTTTGTCTAAAGCCCGAATTAATAGCACGCAGTTCCCTCCTCATCATTTAGACTCGTTTATACGGCAATAAAACAAAATGCCTGTAATTTCATTGCGTCACGCTACATTACTTTACTTTTCATTACTTTTCCATCTGTCTCTCACAAGCAAGACAGTCTCTCATGTAATTTCAGCTGACAATGAATGACTTATGATGAGCAATACCCTGCTATTATGCTATAGAACATATTACACAGCATGCATGTGAATCTACCCTGATGCTCCTTCTATAAGTAGTCTCTCGCTCATAAAACAAACGGGAGGCTTGTTACAGTTGGAAATTAGATGCATCCGGCTCCAGGAAGTCATTGTAGCATTGAATCATATTAGTAATGGAATTACACTGGTATGGTATAAAGTATAACAGGATAACACTCTCTTTAGTTCATTGTACGCATTGATAATGCCCATCATCAAATCAACGCTTTGTGTCAGGATTCAGGATCATCCAGTTCTAATTCTAAGGGTGACTACACACACAGATACTACAAATAGCAGAGGAAATCGTTTAAAACGTTGTATTTATTGCATCACTTGCGTCATTGCATTTGTAGGCAACACTTGATTTTACGATGATGGAGACAGGAACACTCAATTTACAGTGGAGTCCTTACCGTAACTAATGGAATAATCAACTGGAGGCTTTGCCTATTACCACGCTCTGTCATATCAGATAAAAATGCATTTGCAATAATAAGATGAGAATGAGAGATCTTGGCTCAAAAGATTGAAACTTTTTTCAACGGGCTCATTGCGTTAGAAATTAAGTAGAAAATGCAATTCCCGTAATTAATGAGATTGTCAGTCTTACGACATAACAACAACAGACCATACCACTTTTATTGTTCTTTAGCTGGTGATAGTTTTGTTGGCTGCCAGAGTTTTTGGTCTTTGATCGGTCCCACTTGAGTACTCATCCCCATCCCGTCTAGCCCGTCTTATCGTCGTCCGTATCGTATTGTGTGCTTGGCATTTTTAACAACTTCAATTTAAATCGTTGTGTTGTGTGATGGCTGTGAGTGAGACTATTACACGGATAGTAATATAATACCCGGAATATTTATGCCTACTGCATTTCTTGTGGTGCCAGTCGTCGTTATAGTTTTTTTGGTGCATTGCATAGCTACACTTGACATTTATTTTGAGTCTATGCCATCAACATCATCATCTTCTGCGTCCGACCAACTCACCGACCTTGTGATTCCTTTTCTCTTGTGTGCCTTTTCCTTTTCTGGTGAAAGCCAGACACGTAGCTCGTTTACATGGAAAATAGCCAATCAGTTTTGCTATTCAGAACAAGACAAGGGTGCTGAATCCAAGTGTCTTCTAAGGAAACTACCAAATTAAACTGCACAAAAGGCTTTATAGACTTGAATGAACGAGAGAAATTGAAGTTTAAGAAAGGCTTTCAGCCTCAGACTACAGAAAGATTGTGAAAACCACTTAAAACTTGAAAGAAAACCAATAATGCAAAAAGCAAGGAGTTGCGTGTAATATAAGTGCATATAACCAACATATATCAACCTACACATCTGCTAAGGAAGTCTTCATCATAGATTCATCATACAACAATCTTCCTCCTTGTGTGGATCAAAATAGGTGGCTTCAATAGTTTAGAATATTGATTAGCTAGTATCTCGTATCGGTACAGTTTATCAAAAAACAGATCACTGACCCTTTTTGTCAAAATTCAGCTAGTACGGGTGAATGAAGACATTACAGCTTTCGGAATACGCAGTTTCAGTATATTTCACTGTAGGTAGTTTCCAACCTTCTTTTACTTTTACATACAGCTCTATCCTTCAGTTTTCAGTCTCAACATTTTTTACTCTGTTAAGTATTCTATTATTAATAACTGAAATTATTTAACCGTTTGAAATGTTTCTATAACTAAATATCATTCTATGATCTGATATGGTAGATCATACAATACTTCTTACTTCTTGATTGGACGTATGATTTTTTTATGAATTAATGTGTGTATCAGGAATGAATTATTCACGTTATTATGAAGTTTTAAATTATTATGAAGTTCTAAATCCCATAATGAAATTGATGTAATTATGCAAAACTTTATTTCAAATCTCTTTCGTCTTCATTTCCCCGTTTGCAGTTATAATTACAACAAAACATTTTGATACAATCTTATAGTACACATACTAAAAATAGGTATAATCTAACCACACGATTATTAATGGAAAATAGGAATGGAGTACCTACCTTTATTATCTCTTTTAAACGCAAGTTAATAACAACATGATTCACGATGTAGGTACTTATGAATATAATTACTAATCACTTAACTTCACTAAATAACAAACTCTAGTAAACCACAAACATATAATATGAAGTAAATATCTATAGTGTAGTTTTGCTTCTTGATGTTATTATTAAGTGTTTAAATTTATTGGCCATCATTTCGCACATATGTAATGTGATATACGAGCATTCTAACCCTTAAATCCTCCAGCTTTTCATGAAAATTTCAATATTATGCGTAAGTATTATTATATGTAGTAGCCTACAATGATTTCATATATTATATACACACGTTACTTAAATGACAATAATAACATTGACATTCAGACACATTTTTGGTATCTAGCATCCATCAGGTACAAAATATCAAATCTAGGGAAAATGAAACAACAAACGTACAGATGGTAATCAGGAATAGTGCATATCAATTAAGTTGGCAACTAAAAAGGATCTCCAATGTAAAGTTCCTACTCTTTAAATGTAAATCGTGCATGCAATTAAGTAACTATAGGTTGGTATCAAATTATTCACATGAAAATAAAACCTCCTCTTTAGGAAGTAGGAATTAATTGTGAAGACAATTAGATAGACCTCGTATTAAACGAATTAATTTCTGTTACATTTTAAAAATTACACCATGCAATTCAAAATTATGGTTAACAATTTAAATATATTACACTGAATAAGCAGATACAAAATGATTCCTCCAAAAATAATCAGATTCAATGATTACACAAAGAATAAAGATTCAGTGATCAATAAATAATTAGATATAGATGTGAAAGGTAGCTGGAACTAGAACGGTCTTCACGGAAATATGACGCAAATGCCTCCAATAGGGGAGTTGGGAGATGTTACAATACTAAATATAGAAAGCAACTCTGATTTGATAGGTTTAGCTAGGGTTTAGCCGAAATCATTGAAATATGTTACGTGATAGGATGGAATTCGAATTATTTGCTAGGCAATTAAAAATAATTGCTAGAAAGTGTCAGGTATTTAGAGATAGAAATTCTACTAATTGCCCTGACCATAGAGACCAACCATAACTGCCAAATAAATTGTGTTAACAAATTCTAAGGATCGGTGTTACGCGTAAAGAACAAAGCTAATTAAATTGATTAAAATTAGACTATTTATATCCAATGTATATATCCAATGCGAATTTCTAAAAGATACTTCTCATTTGTAGCAACTCTTACCTTCTTCCTTGCTCGTTCTCTCATTCAAAATACAGTTGTCGTTATAGAAGAGTAGGAGCGGAATAAATGATAACATCTTCTGAATTCTACACATCAGCATATTAATTGGATCCGGTTGATGCGCCTTGTTCATCTGATTTCTAATCCAACTTTCCTTCCCGACAAATAACTGGAATATTCATTTCAATTTAATCTTATTGATTGTCAGCTACAAATACAATATGTGTGTTTTGTATGCACCACTCTACAGCTATGTTAAATACTAACTTTACTAATCCTAACTTTTCAATAAATCTTTCTACTCTTTTGTTTAAGTATTCATGTGAATTTCTACCATGCAGAATTACATACTAAATACAAATACAACTAGGTATTTGATTCACAAACTGATTCTACATTTGATTCATAAACTAATTCTATATTTGGTTCTAATTAACCCAAAGTATAAATTGCCTCTGTATACTTCAGTATTACTGTATTTTATATCTGTAAGTAGTGGGTATACATAGGATACCTCTGTGTTATAATCTGATTCACATAATATTTGCGCATTTTGTGCACATTTGATATTTTACTACTCTAAAATCTCATATAACTAATCACATAATGAAACAGAAAACATTTCCCGTAAATTGTAAACTGGTCAAAACAAAGAAAGGTACATTGTTCAGCAATATAATATCACACTCATTCTGTACACAGGTTCGCGCACTCATACTAAAGGTAAACCTATATGTATCTGTATTACCTATAATATTGATATTTTTAAACATGTATGTAGAATTAGGTACATATAACGGTTTCGGTAATCTGACAAAGTAGTAACATTGCATTTGGTATTCATATATAGATGTATAAAATAATGAAGGTATTAATACACGCACTAAAAAGAGTAAAAATGCCTGTTTCTAAACACTAAAACCCATATGAAAACATTAATCTTATGGTTTAAATAATTAGATATAATTCCAAGATATTCAATGAAGTATCTGAAAGTATGTCACAGGAGATTGCTAACAATTAAAACGAAAGTTGAATGAATGCATAAACGCATTCAAGTAAAACTGAACGGATTAATCTGAATATTGTGAATTTGAAAGAATTACTTATTATTAACTAGGTATACACTGTGGAATTGACGATCCAACACGATCCTGGTTCAACGAAATCGTGATTATTCAACTGTTACTACTTGTCAACGGCAGTCCTACCGCTAATAAATGTAATAGTTATTTATTTATTTTTTATTAAATATTTTCAATTTTATAATTTACTTATGATATCTCGCCGTATAGGTATTAAGTATCAACTCTACAACATCAAATGGTGGGTTTCCCTTTGAAAATCTCCCAGAAAACTTATTGCGATTCATTGGAACGGACTCTGATGAAAGTGCAAACAAACGTCCGTTGTTACATAGAGCTATTAAAGCCTTGGCCTTGATATGACTGGAAATTCCAGGCGAAAACACTTCATCACTGACTAACATGAAGCAAGTTATTTCCATCAGACCGACTCTTCTCTTGACTGGAGATTGGCAATCAGACTCGCGAGAAAGGATAATAATAAGGTCACAAAACGGACAGGTACACGTTCTACTAAATAACAGAGCTAGGCATTAACACTACGATATTGTTTGTGTTACTAACTACTAACTACCTAGTACATCAACAAGAAAATATTTCCAATAGTTTCTACTGGAACAAATACTAGAATGCGATTGACTTGTTAACTACTGAATCGTGCATTTAACTGTATGATTAGATCATTAGCGCTTAAATGGTTACTACCACTGATTCAGACTCTGAGTCTGCAAGCTTTCAATTTACGGATTTCTGTTTACTAGCGCATGGAATGAAGAATAAAGTCTCTAATCGCACCGCAGATCGACATCCCATTACCAGATGATTCGCTTGTCTTCTTCGTGGTTGTTGCGGAGGATGGAGAAGACCCCTCTTCAGAACTGCCACTTGGTAAAAGCGGCATTGAAGCCCCATCGGTGAGTGCAGACGAAGCCCGTCTCCTTCCAGACAAACTTCCTGAACTCGGAGTTCGACTACACATTCTACCACTGGCAGAATTTTTTCTCAAACTCCCGGTTGAAACTGCTGTGCTTGTGTTTCCAGTTGATGCGGATGACGTAGATGTAAAAGTTACTGTTGATGTTTTAGTGTTATTGGGAGAACGCTCCTTTGATGCTCCTCCACAATTTATTCCCGTTCCAACAACATCGTCTTCTTCATCAATGCAATCGTCTGTAAATTCTGGTGCGGTCCGAGTAAAAGCCGAATAATCAATTGGTACTCCAGTAACACTCATGCTTCTATCTCGAGATAGATGCGGAGATACTTCATTCCCTTTGTCACTTTTCTCCCATGGAAATCTCGATGGAGTACATTTCAAGGAAGATCTGCGACTTGTTGCTTGTTTTGCAAGAGCTGATGGCAAGGCTCTTGTGTCCGTGGTTATCGACTCTCTGCGGCCTGTTCCAGCTCTACCTTGAAGTATTTCTTTAGGAACGACAATGACACATGCAGAAGCCGATCTCGCTCTGTAAAAGATTTTCATTACACCAAAACACCATGAATGACGCATTTATAAAGATCTAGGTAAGGGCCATCCATTATCACAGTCTCACAGTCACTACAACCAATATGTAGGTACTTAAATTAATTGAAAACTTTTCGCGTGCGTCACAAGTGCTTTTTAGTTTTAGTTTTATTTGGGATTTAGTAGTTTAAAATAACTAATTATTTTTTGAAGTTTCACCTTGTTGTAACTTTCAGTTCCATTGAACTTGGCGGAGCTTCGTACAAAGTAGAAAACGTGGCTCGTCTTTTCATGTCTGCTTTCCTCAAATGGTTTTCTATTGCAAATCCCAAGGCGGCTGCATCTAGAACGAAGCCGTTTTTCCCCCATGGAACCTTAACATAATTAAAAGGCTTTTGAAAATCTCGTTATGCATTTCGTAGGTTATGTTATGTCAGAGTGATCCACGTCATTTAAAGTAATCTGCGCAAGTGTTTCCACCATAACTTATAAAGATGTTCAATTTTGCATGGTGTGAGATGAAGATTACTGTCAACAGTCATGATTAGCTTTTAATTATTTTGATCACAACGATGAATTCGCTAACGCTCATCTTAATTTACCCAAGGCTGCGTCAAAACTCCCAATTATGGGGAGGAATTAAATTGTCATTCCGTTTCGTCCTTCACCGATCCTAAAATTAGTCTGCCTATACATTAAAAGCTTCGTGTAGCAACCTAAACAATTTAAGAACACTAATGAGATTACCGGCAAGAAAATGGAAAGACGAGAAATTGCCATTAATGACAACACGTTTAGTATTCAGTTTACTGCAGCAAGATTGCAATTTACATTTTCAACCAAGTTATAAATGCAATGGTCTTTACGAGTTTCTTGAATGAGCGTCTCATCATGTTCTAGAGTTTAAGTTGTACTGTGCCTACTTGTAGTGCTTGTAGTTAGTAAGACAAGGACTTGGTAAAATTAAAACTAAAGTAAACAAATGGGCTGTGGGAATAAATTGACAGTGACAGATTAATGCACAGACATGATGGGCTTGAAAACTTTGTCTTAGAAACAATACATTTATGCCGAAACGGTAAAGACAGCTACTCTTTGAGTAATCATGAACACTCTGAGATGAAAAATCAAAGTTGGAAACATTTCACATTTTAGGCATGAGAATATTTTACAGACACTTGCTGTACTAGATAAATGCTTACAGGTAGTACTTCAGCTCTTACTTAGGTATATACTTTTTAGTGTTTCAAACTAACTAACAAGGACTGTCTGCTAAAAATATCCATCAGACACTCAGTCTGAGTCTCTAGTTTGAAATGACATTCAAATCTATTTACTGAAGGTCTTTCCATGAAAGACACAGGAAAGACAAGACAAGTTTTTTAATAAAATGTTGTAGTCAATTTCCCTGTCCAATCGTAACAAAAATACTTTCATCATCTCACTTTTACGCAACTAGTGCTTAACTTTTCTTCTCTTATTAGCACTGATGGCAACTTGTGTTTATTTAAATACACCTTCGGGTTTCGTAAGATAATAAAATATGGGCCATTGTATGAGAATGATAAACAAAAATGTTGTATAATATTAGTATACCATAGTAATTTAGTCATAGCTTGTAAAAGTAATCTACAAAGGCATTGCTTTCTAAAAGTTACCTAAAACCTTTTATTTCTATTTTCGGCACTTCAAAGAATCTACTGGAGCAGTGTTTATTTTATTGCTAAACCCGAGACAAAGTTAAGCATCAGGCTACAGACTTACTGTTGTTCGTTCTCCTGGTGAGCTGCCTGATGATACCGGAGTCACGGCTGGAGGAGATGGTATTTCGATTAATTCACTCTGAACGGCTGTAGAAAAAAGGAAATATTAGTAAAAGCATATATAGCGTGTAGTATTACTGCATTCTATAGCAGTTAAGTGAATCTGATGCTCATTCGCAGTTATCACAGTGAGAAATCTATCTTCTTTTGTTTTCTCACAAAAGATTAACAAAATAAGTGGAAAACGTACATTTTTCTCCTGGGTAAATTATCTTTAATAGTGTTTTATGATACCATTGCTTCGTAGCAATCAACTCTGTTTCTTTTATTTACTGAACGTTAGTCTATGGGTAAGTGAAAGTCTCAAAGTACATAATATTTATGTGTTCTTTATCCATACAGTACTATTCTACAGACACCATTTTACTCGACTCACTGAGTTTTCTTTTGCGTGTTAAGAGTGAACTCACCATTCTCATTTGTGACTGTCAGAATTGGAGTTCGAAGCTGAGGTTGCCCCTTATTGTTGGATTGGCCCTGTTGATTTTGATGAAAAGAAAACATTTGAGTTTGGGTTGAGTTTGGAGATATTGGGACGACCGGAGACGGCATCGGTAACGGTAATTTGACAGACATCGGGAGATGTCTTCTATTGAACCAAGAGCTAGCAGCTCCTTTCAGTGAGTGTGTAAACGTCGCGTCAAACGACTTGGATCGATTCCCTGTTAACAAAAACTTACAGTATACAAACTCTGCGGGAAATCGGTCCTTTTTAAGAATATAGTAAATATCAACGGGAATGGAGCACACAGCAATACAAAGCAATAAGGAAATTGAAAAATCCTTCAAAGCACAACTACAAAACACCACACATTCGTTTTTTTACTCCTTGCACGACATTATCCTTAGTAGAATTGTCACTTTCATTGACAATCAATCAATACCGAATTGAACGAATGTCCATAATATAAGTACCTGGTATATATTCTCATAGCATATAGTTGAACAGTACATTTTATGTAAAGTATAAACCTTATAAAATCCTGTTTTATAAGAGTCTATTTATAGCGTGTAATTTATCTCCAGCTCTCATTGTGTTTCTTTGAATTATTTGTATACCTAGGTACATTACATACCTCTAAGTATGCTACTTATTGCTTTTACTCCACTTTTTGTTCCGGTGTTTCGTAATGAAACTTGCACTACAGCGAAGAATCTCAAACACAAAATAGTTTCTGTTTTCATTTCAATAATATTTACCTTAAGCTATGTATGATGAAAAATGCTATACACTGCAACATTGCAGTATCATGTGACACAACATGCAACAGGAACAAGAAAGGTTGAAGGTGCCCGTATTCATAGTCTTTTATGTAAGTATAGGTGTTTATTTTTCTATTATTATTTTACATTACCTATATTACATTGTTAATATATTACCCCAAGGTAAAAGTACCTGATACAATATATCTGTAATATACCTACGGCAAACTTTAGGAATTCCTCTTTCTTTGAATAGTCTAAATTGTTTAAAAACTTGTCAAAGCATTTATATATATTTGTACCATAAAGCGTAGGCATTTTTATCCCAAGTATTGTTCTATCTATATACACGACGCTCTAAGATCTGTTTCACCGGTTGCCTTTCATAATAAGAATTGTCACTCCGAAAGTGTGTGTGTTTCTATTTTAGTGTAGCAAAAAGTAGAAGGGAAAAAAGTAAATGAATTCCCTGAATTTCAATTCAACTAATGTAATAGCTGCTTTTTGAGTTAACATATGTAGTAGAGAAATAATCCGTAATTCTGCTTAGAGGGACATAGTAGATGACATAATATTAATTATGTATAACGATATATATACGATGTTGGTGGTGCATTGAGTATTCCACCTTGATGGTGCAACTTTTCCCATTAAAATTCCTCTTCTTTATATCAACATCCGAATGTAATATTTCATTTGTAGAAGACCTCTCAGGAGTTTACATTGAAAAGGTTGTAGTGAAGTAAACTGTTATATATTACATTCGTATATTAAGACTATTCAAACAAACGCAACTTTCATCTTCAAAAAGAGCGATGAGATTGAAACGAAGTTTTTCAATTAAAGTGTTACATACAAAGCGAATTCATCATGTCGGAGATAGTAGTAGAAATTACGCTGCATTGCATACACACTCAAGTCATCACATCATGTAGCAAAACATACATCTTCTTTTGTCACATATTATTTTAAACGTACAAAGTAGTTAGGTATATGCTACACGCTTCACCGTATTTACGTAGGTGCTGAGTAACAAGTAGCCACATCGTATACAAGACAACGTCGGAAAACTGACTACTATTTACCAAAATGTGTCTTGCTTATTTCGTGAATTCAAGGAATCTTTTGATTTGAAATGAAATGATGAAGTGAGACAAGAACACAGAGATGAGTTGAGTAGAAAAATAGTCTTTGCGCTTTCTCATTATTTCTCTTACAGCAAATGCCAAATAAAACCACACAGCAAATTCATGTTAAAGAGTTACATTTACAGATCCCACATTCATACCATACATAGATCCTTGCTTTACAAAGTGAAAATAGAAAGTAAATTACGGCTAACGATAATAGTAACTAGGAGGATGTAGAAAGCAAGCAATAGAAATGGAAAGCAAAATAAATATTTGTACAGTCCCTATAGAATAAGTGTAGCATGTTGTGTGTAAAGTGTACATAGGTATTATAAGTACAAGGGACACTGTTGCAGACTACTGTTACAGAATAGGCATTCGGCTACGTTGATGGAAAAGAGAAAAAGTTTCACTTGATTCACTTTTTAAGAGTATTGAGTATATACACGAAGATATTTCCTTTCTCAAAATCCCTCTTTCATTTTCAAGAACTCTCTAAACTGAGTGAGTTGCTGCTCTCTCGCTCCCTTTCTAGTAAAATGTAAATAACTGGAGAAAATCTCCATTTCAGTCCACTTTCTCAAACCATCTGAGTCTATGTGCAACAGCTCAACTTTCAACTCGCATTTCTCTTTTCGATACAAACAACTCCTTAAACATAGTTGTATATTTGAAAGTACAAATATCTAACTAGATGTCTGAATGAACTGCAAACACACAAGTGACCGCAACAACAGAACTCCAAAAATATATCGTACTACGATTAATTATTACGATCTCTTACACTAAAAGTTTTATAGAAGAACAATGAGTATAGAAAAGGACGCTTTTGTATACGTGTTAAAAACGTGCTTTTCTATACGTTCGTTATTAAAATACTACCTACAGTAACTTTCTTAAACAATTTCTAATATTTTCAAAATAATATGGCAATCGTTGATTTAAGTTGGAATTAAAGTGAAAATTCAATAGTAAAATGATATACCTACTATACAAATATTTAAAATGAAAATGCTTTGTAAAACAACACCACAAATAACTATTATTTAATCAAAGGGTTCTTACACAAATACGGGTCTCTCAAACCCATGTTTGTAGCCTCAGCGTAATATATATTTCTTCAGGCTGACAACAATTGATAGGGTCGAATGCCCGGTCAGATCAGTTGGCAAGAGAGGATGGGAAGGATGCTGAGAGCAAAGGAGCAATACACAATACACCTGCCTCAATGAAGTTGAGTGTTTGGGGCAGCTTGAAATGAAGCTGCCCCAAAAGACAGCAAAACTTATAGTGTTACTTTTAATTAAATACTTGAAAAGAAATGGCAATGACAGAACCACAGACGCAAAACATTATGTCACAGTTGTGAGCTGAACATGAAAGTTTGAATCACCTTTGGGCCTATTTGTTGTACAATAAACATCGTTTAACAATGCATTTGAAAACACATGTTATTATAAACCCTGCAGTTATTATAAACTTTGTACATTGTATATTATTATTATAGTTTTGATTTGAAGAAATCAAAGTTCGTATCGTAACTAGTAACTATATTGTACACCGATAAGGTATACGTATGGTTGTTCATGGCATCTTAGTAACAATTTTCATTTGTGGCTTGCTGAGTTTGAATTGCGCAGTTACTCTATGGAAGTGAGTAGTGTGAGTGATAACAACGAAACTTTAGACTTGATACTGTCAAATATTCAAAGCGCAAACATTGGTTGCAAACACAAGCTGATGGCTGATAGTGCACGTCAAATGCACAAAATCGAGGAAATTCTACACTACGGCTCATGCGATGATTGATAGCAAAGCTAGGAGCAAACAAAGTAGTATTATAGTTGTGTATATAGTATGACAGAAATGCAGGGGTTTTGTAATTTGTGCACCACAAACAAAGTGTTGTTGGCAATTTCTTCAATATGCCTTTATGGATGTAATAACACAACAGCAAAGCCCTTCTATCGTTTTTGGTTCGGATAGGTCGCTTTATAAATGGTTTTAGCTTAATAAAGATATCAATCCATTATTAGGCAAGGTTCATGATAAAAACCCGTAACCATTATAGCGTACCTATCGATAAAGTGTTTCAGTGGGCCAAAACCTTCCATTTGAAGTTTCATGATAATATTTTCCATATAAAAGCTGACTCAAATACCAGAAAGTTTGTGAATCATAACAATAAACAGAATTCCAACTTTATTCACAATGCTCTTTTGAGTTGGTGTTGAGCTTTATTAAGAAATTCTTTAAGTTGTATCAAGTAATTTGTAAAAACAAGACAGCTGTTTCCGAATTAAGAGGAACAACTGTTACTAGGTACTCACCATAGGCATAGCCTGGATTTGGTTTCGGGGGGGGGGGGGGGGGAGGCAACTCAAGACATAAGATATATTGCAAAAAAAAATGTTTTTGGTAAAATAACCTCTTTTTTCCGGATTTAAGGGGGGTTGCCGCCTCTGGCTACGCCAGTGCTACTCATGCACACACGAAAGAACAGAAACTGGAAGCCTGTTAGTAAGTGATTTTTAGCTCCTACTTCTAATACATTATTATGGTGTCTACAAAATGAAATAGGCAATACAGAAGAACCTCATAGATTTAGCAAGTCTTTTAGCTTTGAGTTTATGTCTTGTAAGAAACCATCAGTCTAACAACAATCGCTGTCCCTAATGGAAAAGTTTTAAACTTTTGTAATTTCAGCGATAGGAAACTTTTAAATTGACAACACCTTGCTTCTTTATCCCCTCACACTTTGGTGTTGAAATGCAAAGTAATAAAATGTACACAAGCAAGCAATATTTCTTGCACGAAAAAGCAGTTGTGAGTCTTTAGAAAAACAGTAGGTACTACGATGTGTTGAACTTTTAACTATGTAGTTATAAGTATTACACGAATTAGTAAACGCCCGTCTTTTTCAGCCTCGTGAGTATTTATATTAAACTTTGGAAATCACTTTAATGAGCTTACCACTGCCATTGACAACACGAGCTCTACACGGTAGCGCAACTCAGAAAAATAAATACAATTAAAGAATCCCTTCATC
>JAQFYB010003985.1:0-17563 GCA_034694085.1 Pogonognathellus longicornis | reverse complement strand
AATAATTTTGTAATCATTACCGACGCGGGAAAAAGTAACCACCTCATTTGCATTTAACGATTTTAGTATTGAGAATGATTTTAGCGTGATAAACATTAATTAGGAAGACCATGCGCTTATTTCTTAAACTTAAGGATAGAATGTATGCTAGTAAGCACAAGATATTAATGGAAAAATCATCCTAAAATTGTAGAGCAAAATTATTTTCAATGTGTGCTCTACCTGGGAGAATACATCGCTCCTGGAAAATGATAACTGTCATGTTAACCAATTTATCAAATACATGCTCTTTTTGATAAATTTTGTCACGTTAAAATCTATGCAGTACTTTTTGAGTTGTTGCCATTAATGATGTCGGGAGTTGTTTCCAAAACACTCTGTATACTACTAGAATGGGTGGCGAAGGAATATATACAATAAATGCCAAACAGAATAACACTGCCAAACCCACATTATAATCTTTTTGAGGGAGGTATCCGTATATTCAACTGTGATGTGTTCAACATAATGATTTTCCTTAGGCAGACACTTGCACTAAATTGGTGGTAATTTTCAAGCTTTAATTCGCTCAGCCTCCCTTGTCCGCAGAGAACACTTTAGCACAACATTGAACATTATCACAAAGCATTTGATTGTGTATTTCTACCAAATTCATGTGTATGATTATGCAAATGCATGGTATGGTAATCTATTAACTTTATCAGAAAATAGTCTTAAAAAATAGAAAAATAAAATTATATATAGGTAGTTTAGGTAGGTAGGTATACATCAGATTGTGTCCAATATATAGCTCCGATTTTTGAAAAAGTTACTGCCGGTTTGATTAAGATAACTTCTATAATATCAAGTCCAAACATGTACGAAAAGCATGCACCTACCTATACGTAATTGCAAAAAATAAAAGCATGCACCTACATATACGTAATTGCAATTGCAAAACAAAAAAGTTGTTAAACAAACGATAAGGTTGAGATCATATTTAAATACAAATGATCATAATAAGGAAAACAACCTTGGAATTCCTTGCCCCACTTGTAAAAGCACTGAAATATAATGTAGAGGAATTCACATTTTTAGCGTTGTGCTTAATTGGAGTTGTCATTATTTCTGGAAAATGTAAGGAAATACCGATGTCTCATATTTAATATCATTAAACTTTCAACTACAATGACAGAGTTGGTTGTAAGGTGCTTTACATGTTTAAAAAGGCTTTTGAACTTATCTCGCAGTGAGTCAGAGTCAAAACTCGTATAGAGTCGCAGCTAACTCCTTGAAAGTTAACTTTCACCGTTACAACTAATACCAGGAGATTGCTGATGTCGAACGCTAAGCTTAAGTAACTTTCTTTATATGAAGTTTGCAAATTTCAAAGCACAAAAATAGAATGAAGCATGAAAGAATTCAACTTCGTGTCTGACACAGTCAAAGCTTATGAATACATATTATAGCTCTGATGCAGAGTCAGTTGAAGTAAACTGAAATGTTGAAGATGTACTCAGAAGAGCGAGACGAAAGGAAATCTGACTGTTTGTGGATCTTCTTTAAATATGAAATGTCTTCTCAAGTTCAAAGAACTAACAAAAGAAAAACAATATACATACAACTACAACTACAACCATCTCACTTTCATTCTACATTTGTGGCATTTACTTTGCATTTGCACTCATTGCATTCTTCTGCAGCTGTCTCTGTATGTGTGGAATGGAAAGAAAATGAACAAATGAAACTACACAAGGCAAAGACATAGAAAGAAATTTATGTACAAAAGATAAGAATGTTTTGTTGATTTAATGACAGTGTTTATTTTATTGGACGAATAAGCGAGCATAATAATAGTCTTGTGAATTGGATTTCGTGCAATAGTCTTGTTTGTCTTTTCCATGTGTCATTCTACCATTTTGCTGTACCTATATAAGTAATATACACGTTAATGGCGAAAACGAGAATATCATTAAGTCTACTGCGACATTACATTACAGATACAGCCAGTACCTACTCTAAACATATTTAATGTACATAGTCATACGTAAATAAATACGTGATGGTGCCTCATACTCGTAAATAAACCGAAATTATTATTATTATATACTTTCTGTCATGCACCCAAGTTTCATTTTCAATAATTTATCTTCATCGTCATTGTCATTTTGTCTTCAACAAATAAGCGAGCGCATCGTTGACTGCAGTTGAATTATTCCGTATGTCTGAACGTCTGCAAATTGGCTTGAGGAAATCCCTTGACGATGTCATTTGCATAATCCTGTCCAGACAGTTGATTTTCATAAAGTTATTATTGCAGTACTATACCTACTACTTTGAAACTGACTACTTACTACCTATTTGGATAAAATATCTAATACTTATCCATCTCACCGTAAAAACTCCGAGGGACTTCCCCTGGGTGATAGAACAAGTGCATTCAAATGTGCATTTCATCATGCATAATGTATTGTTTTATGGAGGCAGTCGAGGATTCCAAGGCTTCTCCACTCAACTCCCTCGTACATTAAACCAATGAAAACCAACACAGTGATATTTACACATCACTTTATGTCAGGTCAGTTTAGCCATCATATACGATGCGTTGTTGCTCACTCGGGTGTTGTACACTATTCTATTTTGCACCGATTCGCTCGGCTACAAACTACAAAGTCTGTAGACTGAACAAAATGTATGTGTTGTTCTATTTTGTGGTAGACATGGCATATTTTTTATATTATGTTATAATGTTATGTTGTTATGGTGGATAAATTCCGCTCTGATTGCTACACACCACTGCTACACAAGATGAGATTGTGAGGATGTTGCTCTCTGGAAAAGTATATTCATTTCTGAAGAGACTTTTAGTCGGTGTATCCATGTCTCTGTGTCTCTTGCTTTGATTGAAGATGACAGGTTAAAGGCCATATACAACAGCCAGTTTTTCCTTCATTCCTAAGTATGAATATATATAACAGAATTATCTAACAGTCTACATAGATCCCTCTGCTAAAGAATATGAAATATAGAGTCATCCTATGTATAGAAGGTGAGGTAGGGGAGAGATAGTATTAATATCAGTCATATGGCTAAACTGACAGCCAAAGGCACTGACACTGTCGGATGCATATTCCAAATATGCATCCATTCATTCGTGAACATATTTTAAAGCCATATCTTATTACTTTACCTATAGCTTACCTACATACAACTTTCACAGCCAACTCTCTTCATCGTTCCAGCTTCCAACAACCAACATAAGCACACTTTCATCAATTTCACTCTACTTTCCCTCGCTCCAATGAACCATCGGTATAAGCTACCTTGATTGTATTTCCACAACATTTCATACACAAACAAGTACAAAGCACAATACAAAATAATACAAATGCTCACAAAAATCAATTTTTTTGTGTACCTTACCTACCTACATTTCTATTACTTGAATGTAGAAGACATGTTCATGTTCATTGTTTGAGCAAAAATCTATACTCTGTCTATACTAAACGGGAATACATAAACAAAGTGCATTTCCAGTCTTCAGTCAAAGTGTAATTCTGTGCAGCAGAATCCAACATGACAACCTTGGTATGTATGTAGACTTTATGACATGTTGGGGATTTAAGAATGGCAGTGGGAATAAAGTGAAAGGTATGCATAGCAAAGGGAAAAATGAGAAAGTTGTAACACACATTGTATATTTATTACACCTTTCTTTATAGCCAACCATTACGTGTCACCGACATATCCATCTCCCATTAAAAGAACACATTAATATTTTGAAAATTGTCATCACCATTATAATCCTTATCAAGAATGATTTAATGAGCCATTACGGACTTAGTATTCACAAAGTGTCTATTTTCCATCTCATCTTCCCATTATGTTAATTCACATGCCTACCTTTCTTCGTAATAGTATTCTTTGTTTGGAGTATACACAGCCATCAGGTAATTGTAATGTCGAATCACGAGAATGTTTCCGGACATTTTGACGAGGAAATCGTTACAAATATACTGCAGCCAAATGGATATGAAAAGAAAGAAAGGAGGCACGCACACTACATAAAACTTTATTACCTTTCCAGTAGGCACTTTATTTTACAATATTCCTCCTGCATTATAGCTACCTACTTTCTGACTCCTTACAATATACTTCCTTACATACACCTACTCTACAACTTACAAACAGTACAAATAGAATGGGCAATTGTGCGTGCCTTTTGCCTTAACCAATCTATAAAGCCAGAACAAACACACACACACACATCTATCTGCACAGTGCACTTTAGAACATTAGATCTCGAAAGCAAGTTGTGCATTTGTATAACACACGAAGCATAGAGAGGGAAGTTTCATCTCGTCTCTCAGTACGTCTTATCATGTTCCCTTGACATGGCTTCTTCACTTGATCAACTTGTCAGGAAACTAAGATCTACAGCATAAATGTACAAAGGAAAATGCTCTGTGTACCTCCACCACCACACCACCAGGGTCTTAGTATCTATCTGTACAAGTAGAACATGCATATAACATCAACTGACTCACATAAACGAAACCTATGAACTTTGAGTCGAAACATAAGTTGTATAGACTTCATTTTCTTTCTGTTGATTCCAACCAGCAATGTGAATTTAAGGAATGAGATAAGATGAGATAAACTAACGGAAGCTACTAAAACGGACTGTGTATGTATAGCCAACATCTTTCTGTGTATACCTACACACTTATTATAAAACTAAGTATGTATATATATAGAATAGAGACAAGAGTGCACACAGCCACGACTTTTCATTCCGTTTCCATGTATTACTTAAATAGCATAGGAGATTTGAGGTTAAGCCAAAGCCAAAGCAAGTCAGGTCAGGTCTCATTCCACTTTGTCATGTCTCTCTGCATAACCTTTCTTTCTCTCTCTCTGCTTTTAGCCCTGGTATCATCAACTCACCTCCTATAAAACCTTAAAACCCTGTGCAGCTCTGTAGAATATCTGTATAGACTGTGTACACTACCTACCTACATTATATACCCACTGGATTTATGCGAGTATTTGAATACATGACTACTACATTGGAGAGCACACCACAGTGCATTCATTTTGCAAGTGCTACAAAACGCAAGAGAGTAAAAGTGAACTTAAGATTTGAAAAGGATGACTAGCCTCGTCTTGGCTTCCCCTCTACAGATAATAACAGTCTATTCCACGACCCTCTCTCACTCACCACAACACACTTGTGATTCTGAGAGTTCAGCCAAACCATGATGATGATGTACTCCTTGTGTAGAAATCCAACAGCCAACCATTTCGCAGCTTTGTTTATTGTTTCCTGTCTTCCAACCATATATCTACTCTTGATTACATTTTCATTCATTCAAATCATGCCACCCTTTCTTCCATTATAATTGGCAAGTAGTAAGAGTCATTTAAAATACCAGTCTATATTATACACACTTCACACTACAATGCTAGTCCATACTTCATATCATTACTACAACATAGTACTACTTGGACGATAAGATGACTTGGATGACTCCTTCTTAAGTATCTCGACAAAGTGCATTGTTCAAGACAAAACTCAAAGTTCATGAGCCAAAGAAAATCAAGTGCTTTTCATGTGACAATCTTGTTAAGGTAGGTATTAGGTATGCAAGGATGTATTGTTAGTTTAGTATGAAACATAGGAAATAAGAGAATATAACTAGTTCTGCAATCTTTTTGAAGAAAAAAATAAGAAGAATCTGTTGAAATGTCTAGTATTGCTTTCTTCTACTTTGCGTAGGCAAGTGCTTTCATCTTGCAAATCTTCTCCATTGTGTCTTGTCTGTCTTGCATTTTGTTTCTGAGTATACTGCAAAGGGAACTAGACAAACGTCATGAAGGACTTTGTATACAAATATCACAGGGTGTATCATGTAGCATCATTGAATGTAAGTAAAATATATGTAAAATGATGTAATGGAATATCTGCATGCGTCATTCGTGGTTTTTCAGTTTAAATGTACTGAAGCACAAGCAGTGCATTGCATACGAAGGGTGTGTTATGGAGATACGCAGTAAAGCAAAAACTCTAGTATTTCTTGCTTTGTTTTTCCAGAGAATATAGCGGAGAGGTACAGAGTGCAGTGCACACACACACACGTACTACGAAGTGCCTACTACAACAAACAGACACACAACAGTACATTCAATACATCACACACTATGTTTGTTATTTGCTAGTAGGCTGGTGGGTTAAGGGTTTTCTTAGTTTCTGTGAGATTGTTTTCTCCGTTCCTTTTTGCTATAGTATGCTTGGTTTGATTTTTCTTGCTCGAGTGTCCTTTGCTGTGTGTCCTTGTTTCTTATCTGCTGCTATACAGATACCTACAACCTACCCAGCTGTGCACTCTTCCCCTTACTATAAATGTTTCACTTTGACATGTATTTACTTACTCTACGCATAATATTATCTATGCAGATGGCTTTCACCATCCATACCAGTTACCTCCATGCTTTTGTACCTCTCCAACACTAACAATACGTTCCCTGTTGTATTCCTTGCCTTATAGCGTCGCACACTCAACGTATAAACAACAAGCCATATTTATACAGTCCTAGCGACATGGTGCTATTCTTATGTACGTATGTGCATCATTTTTTACATGTAACTATGTATTTGTATTATAGTACTATGTACCTTTCTTTGTTTGCTCTGCTATGTAGTACCTACTAAGGTTTCCTTACTCCTATATGAAATTCTCAAGAGCAAAAGTGTGAGACACAAGTGTTTCTCTTGAGTTTGAATAGGTAGGTATTGTATAAAATCTGCTTAGTTATCCGTGGAGACAGGACAGAGTTCATATATCTGTACAGGCTGTATATAAGCATTTATATTTATGGTCGAAAGAAAGGAATAATAAAGTGTAAGTAGTTGAGCTTGACAGGGAAGAATGATTCACGGGAAAACACACGGAATTTTTTCATGCCAACTGTCATAACATAGGCGAGTTTTTTTAATCAGCTGGAAAATATTTAACTATCCATAGGTACTCACATACTAAGCATTGGTGAAAGAATAAAGCAGTTAATTGTGTTTGCATTCACATTCGTGTAATAAAAAGATGAAATTACTCTACATGTACATTTCTGTGGAAATTATATGAATTTGTGTTGTTGGAGCCGACAGAGAGCCGACGCAGCAAAAAGAAGTAACGGGGAACTTGATAAAAGTGGAATGTTTGGCTAGAAAGTGCTCAGTCTGCTTGTGACTGTGAAGGAGAACAGAAGCAAAGTCTAGAAAAGGCAATCGTTCACACCCTCCGAATTTCAACTGAACCCAAGTACACGATCCATGTGCTTGGCATCAACTTCTAAAGCACAAATCCTGAGCATTTCGCTCGTACACGTCTTACACCACACACGGTGCACTCCTTTCTCTCTCAGCTCGACACAACAAACCGTTTTCCTGAGAATCTCAAATCTCACTCGTACATACAATAATAATTCACATTGAAGATTGGCTGCACTTTTCTATTGACTTGCCTCACATCACATTTCAACTACTACTACCACCACTGTACGTACTTATTGTAAATATATAGTAACTCTATTGACGAGTATCACTACCACTATTGCTAAATACAAAACTTCCACACGCTACTTACTACTTCTGTAGCATACCACTACTTTTATTATTATTATTATTATTGCAGTTACATTAACTTCTTTTTTTCATACTCTTTAGCCTTTTCTCCTTCTATCAAAGTCGACGAGTGAGTGGAGTGTGAGAGCAGGAATTTTTTTTAGAGAAAGGGGCACTCTCATTTTTCCTCCTTTCTCAATAAAATACAATCGGCTAAATCGGATTTAAGTAAGTATAAGAAACTAAGGGAAGGTAGTGGTTGTATACTGGAAGTGCACCTCAACTTCACTAACACTTACAGAACGTGCAGGAAATACATATTTAGAAGAAAGAGAAAGCTTCATGTATATCGAAGTATCTTTATTTAACAGGGCAATGGTAATGGAATAGTGGCAGGGGCGGAGAGTCAAATTACCCAATTTGAACGCAACGCCAATAGGATCTGATACAAGAATCAAAAGCCAGCAGATAGAAACGAAAAAATTGCATGCATTCAGAAATTTAGTGGAAAACTTACACGTAATACTTATCTACAACCATAAACTAGACTAGACACACACAAGACGAGTATACATGAATTACACAACACATTTTGTATCTCTGTTGCAGTAGAAGTAGCTAGAATTTCTAAGTATATCTAATTTACTTTACTACATACTACTAGCACATATTGCAATTGCTCAACAAAGAAATACGACTCGTGCATGTTACTTTACATGCAACGAGCATAAATAAATATTATGCAAAAGTAGTGCAAAAATTGTAGTGGTTTCTATACAACTGTATACAAATATAAATAGTCAGAATGAAAAGCAGGTTCTACATAGAACTAGGAGTATACAAGAATAAAAGCATGTCATGGAATTCGAGTAAATGTATTACAGCCTAAGAACTGTGAGCTGAAGTTGTGTACAGAGCTGTAGAGTTGAAACAAACTGGAAAAGAAATATAATCGTAGAAGTAGTCTTTAAACGTGAGGAGCATTCAGTTAGTTGAACATACAATAGAATAGAGTATACAGTAGCCACAACAACATAGGATTCTAACTACGACTTGAGTTTTCGCCATACAGTTAACTGATTGTGAGTAACATAACACAAGAACTAAAGTTCGAGTGATTACTTTACTTACTTTAGTTTACACTGCGTGTGCTATCACTCTTTCAGTTCGTGTATCTCTTAAACAACTCTATTACTAAACAAGTACCTACTAGTGTGGCGGTAGTAGTAGGACTGAGTTGTATTTAAGTAATTGTTGTCTTTCTCTATGCTCATTCACCTCGTCACTCACATTCCCGTCGTCTAACACACAGTGCTCTGTCACTAGTATACACACAAACCCACATTTTAGTGTTTTTAATATACCTACGTAAGTATACATGATACACGTCGTAAACGAAGGTACGTAGACTCTGTATATTTACGGTGGAAATCATATAGCGTGCAAAAGTATCAATGTACCAACACAAACACACTTTATAGGGTAGAAAGTCAAATTTCTATGTGTTTACGCAATAAGGTTGGCAATAAGCCTTGCATAACACACGTACCTACGTAGTGTAGTACCTACCAGTAGTAAATACAAAGCTATTACCTACATAGCAATAATATTGTCCACACTGGCCCAAGCCACAAAACATTACACAAGCTATACATAAGCATACATAGCATTCTGCTACGAGTCTGAATCTGCAGTAAAGTACCCAACTGCCAAGAACAACAAGAGGGAAACGTCGACCGCCAGACACCAAATAAAAGCAAATGTAAACTCTGCAAGTTTCATTGAGCCTTCAGTCTCTAATATTGTACAAGGAACTTTTGTATTGTAAAAACGGTGAAGACTCTTCCGATACATTCGCCATACATTCTACACAACACAACGGAGCAGTTTCGGTTTCATTTGCCCTGGCATCCAACTGTTTCCAAGTTTTGATTAAACTCACACTACAATACCACTACAACATTACACTACTTTCTCATTCTCTACTGCTGTGTTGTATTGCCAATATATGCAACAGAATTGAACTCAACTGTTTCTGTTCTTTGTATGTGGATGTACTTTTCCTCCTCCTTCTCTTGAATTGCCAGAAAGACTTTCTTTCCGAAGAATAGAACGAATCTAAATTTTTCCTCCATTGCATTGCATTGGCATCCTCAACAATCTCAAGTCTGAAGCGTTATTGAATTTTTCCCCAAGAATTGAATTATACATTAAGCAAAGGTAAGTCTGTCTCGACCTTTTCTTGTACTACTATTTCCTCTCATTATTTCATTCAGGTACATTTTTATGGATATTCTAGAGCTGCATGTAAACTGCTGCATTTTATGGTTTTACATGGCAATAAATCCCAATGAAAATAAAAGTCAGGCGAGAGCTTAAAAATTCTTAAGAATTTACTGAGGATTAGATGGAGAAATAATGTTGATAAGTAGGTTATGGGAAAAACGGGAGAGTTCAGCCTGTTCCGCACTAAACTAACGGATTGATGTGTCTGTGATGGTGACGGCGGCTCTGACACATTAATGCATAAATACAAATGTCAACGTAGAAACTCTAAGCTGCATAGATACAATAAATTTTCTTGAGTCACAATAAGCTGTCACTTTCCCTTCCTCTTGCTCTGTCATTAAATGCTCCCAGCTTCATATACATAATAATAAGTACTGTCCTAGTAAAACTTTGGGTAATAAGGTGAAAGCTTTGTAGTATTTATGGATAAGGACCGCCATGCGGTGTACTACCTCACTTTCTTTCCCCATACCACATACACTACAACCAATATACAGCTTCATGATAAAATAAACCCACTTTGACTTCAAAGAAGACATTACAAATACAAAAACAATAAAGAAATGTTTCAATAATGCATGCGCTACATACTACAGTACAAATACAACAACACAGGATATTAAAACTTTCTCTAGATATCGTCACACACACAAACAACTCATATATGCCATGAGTTTTCCCAACCAACCAACTACAAATACATAGTACCTACATAAACTTTGCTATATATGTATGTATACGTTGCAGACATCTCAACATTGGGGTAGCCTGTAGCTCAATGTGGCAGTGCCTGTCAAAACAAGCATAATATTCTCCTCGTATTAATCAAATCAATAAAGTTTTACCTTCAAAGCTTTAATATCAAAATAATACGCAGTGACCACACTTCTCCAGTTCGAGTAACCTCAATACATGTGTTCACCTATGACTGCCATGGGAATCCCATGCACCACCACCAATAAAACTACATACATACATTATTATATTTTCATTCTCGAGCTGCATCGAGTAGACAGATACATACAGATAAATACATACATACACTATCTTGAATTTATACTTTAGCGTATGAATACCAGTACATACGAGTGGTGCAATAATAGTCGTACATAATATACGTAAAGAATAGCAAACATCAAAGCAATAGGAAATGGAAAAATTGAACATAGAAAACTCCCTTAATATATCCATAATAACTTGTTATGGTTCCTGTTCGTGTGTTGTAGTACATAAATACATACACTATGTATGTGCACTCATACACAGCTATAAAGCGTTTCGTTATTTCAAGGGAATAAACTGTTAGAGGTTTTTATTTTCATTGGATGTTCGTGCTTAAGTGGTGCTACTACATAGTGTAGTCTTGGCAGTGTTGTAGTGTACTAACAATGCAACCAAGGCTAGACACTCTCCCGCTACCACAAACCTCTCAAAGTAAACTAGGACATAGGACGGGCATGATGTGTCATGATAACACAGGGGAAGCCAAACAAAAGCCTTGTGAACACAAAGAAAGGTACAGATAGAAGGAAGAGATAGCTAGATACATATAACTGTGTTTAGTAATCAAATTGGAATCAAGAGCTCTTCACTGTATGTACATACAACTGTGTAGAATCACATGCAGTTACGCTTTCAGCTAAACCACCATGTATGTATGTACACTTTTTAATAGTAGTAGCAAGGAATAGAAGACAGGTTTTGTGCATTTGGCTGCAAACTGAAAAACTGTTGTGTGTTTACACAACTAATCACAGCATTGTACGTTAAAGGGCAATCCTTCAAAGATTCGAGAGAGCTACTGGCTAATGTAATGAAGGTGGAAGATGAATGGAATTTTTGAGGTAGTCTTTACTTAACATTAGCCAAAAGCAACAATAACCTACAAAGTACACCCGCCATATAGTACTCCTAGTGAAATAATGCTAATACTATTACATACCTAAGCATGTCTAGATCTTGCACAATAAATAGTACTTGGTATATACTTGTATAAGAATGGGGTGAAGGATTGTTGATATATTTTCAACATGCATGCACTGCATACTATAAAATATACCCGGAGAAAAGAGAGTGGGACATACATTCCCAAGTATATAGAGCCATGCCAAACAAAGATTATCGTGCACCTTGTTGGAAAGGAAAGGAAGGAAGGAGTATTGCATTGGCATTGCAATATTGGCTTGGTTGGTTTGGTTTTTAACTGGGTTTGGCTTTCTCTCTGTTGTGTTTGTATGTGTGTTATGTTAAGGGTATATCATTGTGTAAGAGCAAATATAAATTTGGAAAGAAATGGGGTAAGGAAGCTAAAGGAGAAACATTGTATTGAATCAGGTTGGATGAGATAGAGTCGTAGGCTAGGCCAAGCCAGCTCTAGGTCTGAATAAATAAATAACGTTTCCATTTCCATGTGGACTTGGGATAAAGTGGTGGGGAAGGAAAGTGACATGAAATACTTAAACGTGACTCGCAGCTCAGCCAACAACAACGAGCAACAGGAAGTGGTGGAAATATATTTGCTCGCTTTCTTTCTAGGTACTTTACGCTTCTTCGAGCAGATATACAGTTATTTTATATGTATTGTGATACTATGTTGGGATTCTTATTTCTTACGATAAGCTTTGTGTGTGAGTGTGTGTGTGTTATTTGCGAGGATATCTGTGAACGTCCCTTTCACTCACTCTTTACAAGTTTCTGAGTGTGAGTGTGACTGTGGCTCGCTGTGGCCTAATCGCAGGATACGCTTTAGACATTTTCTCACAGAATAAGACCATTATGTCATAACCAACTCTGTATTCTACTACATCACACACTCTATTTCTATATCTCTATGGTCAGCATTGTACATGTTTACAAAGCGAAAGTTTTGTACAAAAATTATTTTCATGACGCTTAAAATTCGTGGAAGGAAATTGTGTATGCAGAACAACGTAATGTGTACAACTGATGCTGTAGAAAGGTACTTACTACTCTTAGTATCTACTACATAGTGTCTACCACATCAAAAAAGAGAAAACATGAAGCTTAATTCAACCGTAGGTTTCTCTACTACACATACATGCATTGCATGCTACAAAGTATATACAGATATGTCAGTGCATTGTATAAGTAGAAGAATAAGTAAGCGGAAACATCAGGGAAAGCTGGAGATGGTGATGGTGTATAGTAAGATACCTAAATATAAATACCGTAACACAAAGAAATATGAAACAACTCTATCTGAGTACCTAAGTAGTTCTGCTGTGTTTACTATATTAGTACCTATAAAGTAAAAGTACAATAATATTGTACTAAGCTTAGGATAGAGCTGTGTACTCGGTTTTAGTATTTTATTTTATACAGCAGTCTCATGCAATGCATACTGATGTGTGCGAGAGAGAGTAAAGAAGTGTTGCTGTGCTCGGCGGAAATACAATTGTGTTGAAACCTCTGTGCACTTTTGTAGGTGCAGTATTTTTCTATTTGTACGAGTGCGTGTTTTTAGTAGCGTGAAGATTGTGAAGATGAAGTATAAAGAATTGTCACAATTGTCACAGCTATGTAGAGAAGTTGATGTGAGTTCTGTCGTCATGTCTGTCACACTCACACACATTAGAGACAAGACAAGATGACTCAATGTAGTTAGCCGAGTTTCACTGACGTGGCGCATAGTGACAAACAAGGAAAAATCTATTATTTTCTGTGAGAGCTAAAAAGTTCCTTTTACACACAACATTACTTTTAAAACTGACTCGTAGACTAAAATGGAATAAATCTCCAAGTGCTCCCTTTTTATAAAGAAGAAGGAACTGGAGCTTATTATGCCGTTTTGTGACGCTATGCTTAAATTGGAGTAATTTAATCGTGTAAAGCAACTCTCAAAGGGAATAAAGGAACACGAAAAATTCTAAATGAATTCTAAATGAATGAGATTCGCCTCTTCATGTATTATTACTACTACAACAATATGCAAGGGATTGAGTCAGTGAGTATATTATACAGTAGAAAATTCAGTCCGCGTATATACCTCAATGTTTTTTCTAGGTTCTTGAGTTAAAATGTAAGAATTATCAAAGCAGCGTGAGGTCGTAGTAGGAAAAAATGCAATTTGTTTACAGTGAAAAGAAGTGAAGTTGAAATACAGTAGCTATATAAAGCATATAGAATGTAAATAAATTCAGTCTAGTACAAAACAGTCAAGAAAATTAGTTAATCAGACCTAATTGCAGCAGGCTACTCATGTATTAAAGAAAATGGAAGTAAAATTAGAGTCGAGAGCCTCTCTGGTGACAGATATCCATTGGAGATGACTTTTTTCTTTGTTTAAATTGTTGCAACATGTTACACTGCAGAACATAATACATTTTACGACTTTAAAGGAACGTATGTGTACCCATACGAATGTCTTCAGAAGAAAATACGACCTTCAACTACTATTTCAATGTTTTCCTTACAATTTCCTATTCTCTTTTCCAAGTACAGCGAGTTGAGTTTGCACTCTAAACTACTTTTGATTGAATTGAATGGCTGGGAATAGGACGAATATGGGATTGAAACGAGAAAACTTTTTCGATTTGAGACAATGCTAATGCTCCCCACCAATGGCTCTGACTTCATTTGCCTGTGATTCATTCACATCGAGAACAGCGCACAAGCCCAACCCGATTAGATTGAATCCAATTGAAAGGAATTCTATTTCATTCAATTCATTCTCTCATCATCGTCTTCCAGTTTACTCCGTTAAATACTCGCAGAAGAATGTTAAGTGAGCTGCTACATGTAGTTGACTTTCGCTTTTCTAAAACCAAGAGACCACACACACCGCACATATAATAAATTCCAAACTGTTCTCAGGAGAAAGTTGTTTTATGTACATTAGTTCAGTTGAAAGTGAATGGAGAACTTTTCCATAATGTGATTAAATCTGATTAGTTCATGTTAGAGGGCCAAGTCAACTATACCACATACACACACAACACATACCTACTCCACTATATCAACTTTCAACTGTTTCCACTACAAAAGCTCAACAAGACGAAGTGGAACTACTTACTTATTTGTACTTGCTCGCAGTAGATAGATACAACAAACTCAAACAAAACGCCTACGAACTACTAAAGTAACTGTTCTTGCTATGTGTATTTCACAAGGTGTATTAAATGTATTAAATGTACTATGTACTACGTGTATACAGATATGCAAAGATTGTTCAAGTAATAATATACTATCACAGGAAATACATTTACATACCTAGCCATTGTAGCTACTAGATAAAGTTTCAATTTAGGACAATGATGATAAATAATGTATTTGTGCCTCTTGATACATTTGTGATACAACATGCTAAGCTGCTCTATTTAATTTTATAAACTTATTATCTCAAAGTATTTCGTGTCAGCACTGCTTTTCAACTCTTGTCATACTTTGTTTCGTTACACTTACACTTGAGTTACAACTTACACGTTCCATAGCAAACTTAACTCTTACCATTACTCCTATTAATATTCATTCTACAACTATACAACACCTAACATACTCTCCCTACCTTAAAAACAGCATCTTTTACCCTTTCTATTCGAATTTGAAGATGTTCCATAGACATTTAGTAATTTATCTTGCTGACTCGTATTTTCCATTAGGCGAAATGAAAATTGTTACTATACAAACTATACATAGATTTTGTCCTGCCAACAACCACGACCACCTCCTTGTCTGCATGTAGAGTCACCCCAATCTGCGTTGCACTCTACAGACATAGTAATCATAATAATGAATGTTGTTAAAAACCACAATAGCGAATTGATCAGCAGATGAGACCACATGTCGTAAAATGAATGTATCTTGGTCGAAAGAAACAACATTTAGCTTAAAATAACAAGTGTCATGACAGATGAGAACATTACTCACTCCGGAAAAGTGTCATATTTCAGTAGGCAAGAGTTGCTGGAGAAAAAACCGAAACAGGAGAGTATAGAAAAGTCTCTAAGGTAGGGTGGTGGTAGTACATAGAATACGCAGTCATAGAATAGTACACTGAGACTGAGATTACTACTTACAAGTTACGACTAGGATGGAAAGGAAGTGCTCTCCCACACCGAAGGATAGGAATGAGTAGGTAAGTACCTATATAGGGAAGTGTGAAAAATGTTGTGTGTAGCACAAGAGCGTATGTACTCAGCCCAACTACTTACATCCGTACTTAGGCACTATTTTTCTTCAAATAGATCTTCCTGTAATGTTCAGCTAAATGTAAAAAGTAAGATATCAGTTCAGTTGCATTGCATTACGCGTATGGCAATTTACAAAGGAAACGTTAAGCTAGTCAAGCTCACTCTTCGTCTACAATACGTAACATACTCTTTTTCTTCTTTTTCTGTTAATACTACATACACGACATAGCACACCATACCAGTCTCTGGTGAAGTCTTATAGATTCCCATTCTATTCAACATTCCTTTTCCGAGCCAAAAGAGCGTTAGCAAGGGAAATCATCACACTCACAAGGAATATAAAGCGAAAATTATGCAGAGTGGCCGTGGAGTAACTTTTTTATACAGAATATACAGATATGCCCGTGCTACTTCACTTCACCGTCAGATTGTTCAACTGACACTACTAGTAAGTACGTAGACAAGACACTATATCCTACCCGACTATGAAGAACACTTTCATTCCTACTAGCTATTAACTATTGTGTTGTATGTGTGTAGTAACAGCAGCTAATTAACATTCACTAAAACTTTCAATTAGAAAATATGCAAACGGTAAACTAAAATCTAAATGCAAATTAACATTAGTCTAAATATTCCATTCTGAGTAGGGAAAGCTGTTGCAAATTAAATTTAAAATTTTGTAACATCGATTCACGCAAATTGAAATATGTCGTTTAATATCCGGGCGATCTTCTCCCGGGAGAAAGTTCTTTCGTAACAGCAATCCTTTGTGCTTTCATTTATCCTAGGTACACGACTCAAAGGTTTCTGTATAATAGGTAGTAGTAGCATAGTATAACGTTTACCTTTAAGCCTTGAATACCTTCGGTAGAAGGTATAACTATTGAAAAATTTAAAATACCTTCGTAAAAATATGAAAACATAGCACGAGGCTGTTTTATAGTAGCGCTGTCTTGTTATACATGTGCATGTACTATACATTGGCGTGTTTTTACGACCTAAAACGTGAGTTAAAGGTAAAGTGTGTGTGTGTATAGAAAGAAGTAGGTAGTTAAATGTTAAACATTAAGGAGAACAGACGGTCATGTCATTTTCGAGTTGTTTAGCTTTGTGTAGCTCGATCCGTCGAGTATCTGCAGTCAGTGTGCATACAAGCCGCAGTTTAGTCAGAGTATGTCTATATACATACAAAAAGCATTCCAATGTCGTTGAAAGTACTAGGAGAAGTACACCTACTCAAGAATGTGCTTTCATATTGCAAAACAGCCTGAAAGTATTTAGGACATATACATACACATTGTCCAAATACACATGTTCTACACACATACACACACTACATATACATAAGACATAACACATCTTTATATATTTTGCATTACTAGCTCACGAGAGGGTTGGGCAAGATACAAATTGTATCTTGACGACATTTTCCGGGAGATTTGTTATAACTTTTATTTTAAATAACGTTTTTGGCCACCCAAACCATCAATGGAATCGTTGAACCTTCCTCTACTAAAGTGTG